>JAHBCN010005101.1:0-58026 GCA_019359885.1 Listronotus oregonensis
ATCTTCTATGCCCTTTGGGATTTGAATCAACATATTTTAATCGAATTGGCATGTCACAAAACTAGGAAAAATTGATCTTTGTAAAAGGTCATTTTTCTAATAAAGCATCATTAATTAAACACATAATTTAATGTTTAGTTTTAATTCTCATGGATTATTCAGTTTAAGAAGTTTTTTTGCGTGAAAACATAAAGAGTAACTTAATAGAAGATGAAGCGACAGTACATACCGCTAAAAACTCTGTTCTGCGAGAAGTGTTTAATGGCCGACTCATTTCACAATTTGGGGATTTAAATTGGCTTTTAAAGTCCCCGGACTTAACTGCACCAGACTTTTTTCTGTGGCGCTATTTAAAGTCAAAGGTTTTTGCAACTAGTCCAGAAAACATCCAAGATCTTAGGGTCCGAATTCCTGAAGAGGTCCGGTGAATAAATCAGATTTAAGTAAGTGCCAGTTAATGGAATTTTCATAAAAGACGTAATTTTTTAAAGTTTGGATAAGTCGTATGTTATAGTAAATCCCAAAGAGTGAATTGTAATTAAGTGTAATAAAATGTTAGTTTTATTAAGTTTTAACAATTTTACTGAGTAATTAAAATGGGTAGTCTATTATGGGGAACCCTGTACAATATTTTTAGGTTTACTTGCCAGACACCAGAAGGGAAAGAAAGACGGTATAAATTTGTGCACTTACACAGAAACTTTTTAAAGTCAAAACATCTATTAGTGTTCTGGTGTTAGGTCGATCTCTATTTCCAAGATACAATATTAACCTAAAAATGTGTTATAAACTAGACAACAATTAAAATTATTTTATTTTTACCAATCCTTAAAAAGGTATTACCCTTTAGGATACAATAGGTTAAAATTATTAATACTTTTTAATAGTAAAACTCCCATTGCACCAGTTTTGTGAAAGGTGAACATCCATTTAAAATGCGCCTAGCTTAAAAACCTTTACAGTTTTCTTTACGATGAGGAATGGGTTAATAATGTTTTATGTAGTTTTTTTTACTGATGAAAAATCTCAGGCTGGAATGATGGACGGCCTCAGATTGCGCTAACAGACCTTTTTTAACATGAATTGCACCAAAATGTTCTTATAATTTTCACCTTTATCTAAAATCGATGGTGTTTTAGTATGTAAAAAAAACAAAGATAAACCATAAAATATTTTTGTTATAAATACAAACAGTGATGAGTGCGTGTTATAAACATTACCGTTCAATTTGACTTAAAATGATTCAAAGCAATTGGTTGCTTTGGTTAGTTAAATGAACATTTTTCCTAATGTAGCAAATCTACCCTGTTAGCGGCCAAGAAAAGGTTTCATCCTAATTATTTAGTTTATTACGCATTTAAGGGGGGAAATAGGTGTAGAGAGGCTTATTATAATGATTTTCAATATTTTTATTACACAAGGAATACATATATTTTATTTAAACTTTGGGGTTATATAATTATATTTAACTATGTATTTGCAAAAAAAATGGAGTTCTCTGGTGCTAAACACTGTGAGTTGAGATCCGGCTGGACAATTTGCGTAATTTTTGGAGGTCACAATTTTAATCCGAAATCAATTTTTCATAAAAAATTACTTTTTTTATAAGTGTATCTTTCATGTATACCTCATTCTCCATAAAAACTGAAAATTAATATGTTTTTCAGGAATTTAAAAATTTAGTATGATTTTTTACCCTATTTTTGTACTTTGTTTTGCAATTTTAAAAAAAAAAGTAAAAACAAAGATATTTTATAGAATTAAGGTATAAATAGAGCGTATTTATATAAAGAAGTTACATGCTGAGTTTGATAACGATTGATTAGGAGCTGGAGGATACGCAAATTAAAAAAAAAAAGTAGTTTCGAGAAAAACGCGTTTATTATGTATAAACTAAACGCATGCGATGCAAGTTGATTTGAAACTGATTTTAAAACTTCATTACATGGTCTCTAATACTTCTTAAAGTTTTGATCCAAGGTCTCTATTGTTAAAAGAAAAAAGAAGAGCATCTGCTAATGTGCTGACTATTATACCTGCTCGGCCGGTTCGTGCTCGATGCGACTCGCTCGGACCGTTTGACCGAGGGACACTCACTTTTGATAAATTCAGAGAATATTTTTAAATAGTTCTACAATCAATTTATGAAACAAAAAAAATTGCAAGCTTCTACAACTATTTCCCCCCTTAACAGTAGATTTCTTGAAGAAAAACATGAGTTTACATTACTGAATGCGACGTTAAGTTCTTTGATGAATTATCTGCATATAGAGGGTTTATATAGGACGTAAAACAGTGGCTCAAAATTAACCCCTCTGGCACTTTTTATTAAAATTAGATCTCTGTAACATATCTGGCCTGTCTCGTTTTATAAAACATTGATTTTTGCTTCTTAGATAAGACTATATTAATTTTTTACCAACCTCTTTTATGCCATATTTTTCTAACTGCTCGATAAGACTGGCATGATTCACAGTCAAGTGTGATTAAAGGATCTATACCTAAAGTCCAAAATTTCTGTCAGTGACTCATTTAATACCGGTCACCCAACCGACGAAGCGGCTGAATAAAAATCTAACACTAGTAAATGATTTTTAAGCCTATGACATACTTTTCCGCTCAAATAACAGTGAACCGGCCAAAAGTTTCATCGCCACGTTGTCATAATTCGCGAGAATAAGTTACCCAGCGATCGCATTTAAAATAGCACGCCAATATGTATTGAAATCATTGTTATCGAGAAGACAATAATTGTGGCAACACACATCCCTTAGTTTACAACTTAAACAGACTCGAAAATAAGCGTATCGACAGGGTTTTCGTGCTGTTCGATGATTTTATTTAGTTATTATTGATTATGGACAGATTTTAGTTTAAATTTTAATTTCTATACAGGGTATTTTCTAAATATTGTAAATTTCTAGTTTTTGTAGTATATAGATATTGTTTTGTGCCAATTTTATTATAGTTTATCTTATTTAGTGCATATAATTGTATATAAAGAATTAGTGTTGTTAAGTGCTTTTAATTCAATAAACTATGAATATTAACCAACCTTCAACTAGTAATTCGCCTACAAAAAAAAACTCAGATAACGTAAAAAAAACGAATAATGGTTAAAAATGTTTACCACGGTATTCGGGAACGAAATTCTGAACTAACCACTTTGGATGCTGCAGAGGTAGGTGCAACTTTAACAAAAGTTTTTTCGCGTACGGTATTCAGAGTTTTAAAAGGCAAATAAACAATATTAGTAATTATTCGGATAACTGGAAAATGCGATTTTTTCGCTATTTTTTGCACACTCCCTACTTTCCGATTGTTAAACATGAACCAGAAGTTGTTTTTTTGGCTGCCTCTTATAGTATTTCAAAAGAATAATTATTTTTTTTTACAGTTTAAGACATATTCCTTTAAATTCTGTCATTTGCACGAAAACATATTTTAAAAACTCATACTATTTTAATATTAAGAAAAAAATCACTCTAAAAGTACGGGAAAAACCTTAATTTTCAATAAAAAGTAGGTAAAACGTTTAAGTCCGAATTCAACTCAAAATTATAAAAATGTTGACCTGTTGCCAAGTTGTAATAGTTTTCTTTATGACATTGTTATAAGGTATGCGGATCTTGCCCCTCGGCTCGCAATGTTTGATCAAAAATATCCACTAAATATGGAACTCGAAAGACCCGAAATAGTTATTGGATTCTACAAGCTGATGATTTAAAAGGCTTTCGTGTTCCTTATATAGTGGATATTTTTGATAAAGCAATGCGTGCAAATATCGTATTTATTATTGAATTTGCAAGATCGGTGATGAATTGGCAAGTCGGTGTAATTTGGATTGTCTATCGCTCTGTTTTTACGTCTTTTTTAATTTATGTTAAGACTAAAATTTTATTATTTTTTTCATGTAGCAAAATAAAATCGGAGAAGGTAAAATGAAAGTAAAAAATGTAATTCTTTTTTTGGAAAAACTATGAGAAATCGTAAAAAAAACTCAAATTTGTGTTCTATGACCTCAAAATAGGAGGTGTGAAAAATTTAGCAAAAAATTTACAATTTTCATTAATCCGGATAATAACCAAAATAATATAGGCTTGTTACTAATTTAAAGGGTTGATGAAAATGTGAGAAAATAACTTTTGCTTGTAAAAAGTATTTTCATGATTTGACGAAATTTTATCATTTATTGTCTGAAATGCACACGCCACTGAAATTGATTCCCCTGACGCCGCACAACCTGGGGCACTCTAAAGGCGAGCGATGCGTCATTGACAGAAATTTTGGACTTGAGGTATAAGTGAAATTTTCGGTTTTACACTACTTGTAATAATGAAAGCAAATCTAATAGGAAATTACTACTTAAACTTTTATTCCCCATATTTAACGGAAAAAATACATCGCTTGTCAGTAGTTTTAATTTATAAATCTTTATTTATTGTAATAAATTAGTAACTCTAAAAAGCAAGAAAGCTCAGATTAGCCGGAGAGCTGGTAACGCAGGTTTCATGAAGTGTTTGATGCACCTTAAAATGGTGTGTAAAGGTATGTACAAACCGAAAAAACAAACAAGAACAAACATTCGTTCTTGTTCACCTTGTTTGTATGTGTTCTTTGTTTATTGTTGGCGTTATTTCGTCTACATACCGCAATCAAATATTTGTTTACTCTCGTTTGACCAGTTGGAAAAGTTATGCATGACGACGAACAAAATTTATTTCTCTTTAGGTATGTAAACACCGAAAAAACAAACACTCGTTCTTGTTCACTTTCTTTGTATGTGTTTTTGTTTATTGTTCGCTTTTTCTGTCTACATAGCGCAACCAAATGTTTGTTTACTCTTGTTCGACTAGTTGGAATAGTTATGGATGACCACAAAAACAAAAATTCTCTTTGATGTACCGACGTCCACTGGAACATGTGCGAACAAGAACAAACAAACGTTTGTTCGCCGTTTTAACTGTCTACACTGAAGAAAAACGTTTGTTGGCTGATGTTTGTTCTTGTTTGTTTTTTCGGTGTGTACATACCTTTTGATGTATCGACTTCTACTCGAACATGTATGAACAAGAACAAACGAACGTTTGTTCGCGTTTTTACTGTCTGCACTAAAGAAAAACGTTTGTTCGCTGATGTTTTTTCGCTGTGTACATACCTGAAGAAAAACGTCTGTTCGCTGATGTTTGTTCCTGTTTGTTTTTTCGGTGTGTACATAAATTTTGATGTACCGACGTCTACTCGAACATGTATGAACAAGAACAAACAAACGTTTGTTCGCGTTTTTACTGTCTACACTAAAGAAAAACGTTTGTTCGCTGATGTTTGTTCTTGTTTGTTTTTTCGGTGTGTACATACCTTAATAGTATCTAGTAAATAGATGAGCAGGTAAACGTGCTGGCTCCATCTACCTGGTGACACCAGTTACTGCGCATAGGAGAAAGGTGTATAAAAATTTGGCCCAAAAAAAGTGTTTGATTCAGAGGCCAACAAAGGGAAATCAAACTTTAAAGTAATTTAAAACACCAAAATAAATGAGGCAGACACTGCAAAAATGGTAGTTTTAGCTAACTTACATATAAAGTGTGGGGTATCATTGAAAAGCTAATTTAATTTGCAGTCACCTGGTAAAATAATGTATAGGGTGTTCCATAAAAAAAATGAAATTTGTTTAATAACTCTAAAATTTTAGTAAGTAAAAGTCTACAAAATATTGCCATTTAAAGTTTGTTCCTATATCTAATATTAACCGATATACAAGACCTTCGTAAAATCGACAAAAATTTAAAAACGCCCTGTATCTCCAAAAGAATCGAGTTTGCCCTGGAATTTTAACACATTAAATTTGTTTGTAAAATCCTTCCCGAGAATGTACAAACAGATTTGCTTTATCTCTTACAGTTTTTACAATACACCGTAAATACGCGCCTTTTTCTATGAAAAAAATATTTATACATGTGTCATAAAGAAGTTTTGGAATTCCGAAATTGGTACATCCTTTTACGAGGATCCTAATAGACGAGTCCGATCATTTAAAAAAAAAATGTTTTGGAATTATTGACAGTATTCTAAATTGGAAACTCACACTATATACGTAAAAAGCTTTGTTTATCATATACATTTTTAGGTTTGTCGATAAAGATGTAATACTTCATTGGAAAAAAACTCATATTAAACAACTTGTTTAAGCTTAAATCATTTATTGATTAGAACTTTTATTTATTCTTTGACGGGTTTATTACATAATTTACATTTAACTACTCATTCATATATTACAAAAATAATATCACTAAAAGTTTTTAAGTAGTTAAAGGTGGAATAAAAATATGAAAAATATTAAAATTAAATAAATATAAAATAAAGACAAATACTAATGGGCATGTTGGAAATTGTTTTTTATGGTTTGGAATACTAAAAAGAAAACGGAGTTTAATTGTTGATCACAAAGCTTAACTGTATAGCAATGTACAAATTCTTATTGATATATAATAAGTATTATTATATACAATAAAGTTTGACAGTTTCAAAAACAAAAGCTTTACTTCTTAGGAACTAGCTTTGTTTTGTACTATTTTACATAATTAGTTCATAACCACTATATCTAGATATAATAAATGATCATTTTACGAGAAAAAACCCGTTTTAAGTAAAATCAACACTGTTCTAACCCTTTATACTTTATGCTATAAAAAATTCACAGAAAAATTTCTAATCATATGTTAGAAATACTATTTTTTATAACTATTTCTACTGACTGGAATTTGAAAACTCAAACAAATCTTGTTCCAATGGTTTGGTAACCCAGTTTCCTAATTGTGCCTTTTTAAATGCATCATAGAGAGATTGTCTCGCTGCCTATAAAAGGAAAAAATATTTTTTAAACTTTTTACTTTTTACAGACATAATTTTACGATAGCAGAATAAATGTATGGTGATAAAGGATCGACATATTTCCTAGAATACTATGTTTTTTCATAACCATCAAAATTACACAGGGTAATTGGGTTTTATCCATATATTTTAAACAAAGCAAAATATACATAAATTTGTAGGGACGAGTCCCCAGGTCAATTTTATAATCTCACAAGTCCGTATAAAAGAGCCAGTACCGAATATTTCGGGTATGAAATCATGGGTAAAACGGAGAAGTTTAAAGGAACTGCAAAACGACTCGTGACGTCACATCGCATATAAATTCAGATTGTTTACGTATCGATTTTGTCTATTTCCAGTTGTGCTGCGGTAAATCTCGACATATCTAGTATTTTGTTTTATTTTGCGTGGCTAAAAAAAGTGTTTTTCATTCATTATGGCTAACGTTGTCAGGCTACCTTAAACAATTTACCCTCTGTAAATTTATGTTTCTGGTGATGGATTACATTAAAAATGTAATGTAATGTGTATTTATGTATTTGTTAATTAAATCCTTATTTCTAACTTACATTAAAGTGGTCTTCACAATAGAAAAAATCAATTTTGGATTTTGGCATATTACATCCTGCTGCTGTAAACCATCGTTTCTTACGCTTATAATCCCCCCGAGGCACACATACAAAAATTTTGTTTGGTGTACTCACGGATGTGCTAGTGCAAAGGGACACAAAACACCATTTATTCTGTGATACGTACATATTTCTCATTCAAACAGCAGTAAAAGTTTCTTGATATTAACAGCAACTTAAATTTTGACTGTAGCCACATAAATAATGCCGTAATAAAATTAAACCTCGCTTAAAAGGTGACAATATATTTGAAACACAAATAAAGCTTTACTGTTTATATGCGCTGTGACGTCAGACAGCAGTGACCTTCGGAAAGCTTGTTTTGGCGCCAATTTTTGGCGTTTGAATTTTAAAGGGCAGGTTTTGCTTAAAATGTTTTTTTAATTTTTTTTTTGGGTTACTATACGATTTATATGCATATATGCTATCATTTTATAGATTTTCCAACAAACGTGAATATACCCAATTCTTAAGTTGATTTTTCATAAATAATTTCTTTGAAATATCTTAAAAATAAGAGACAATTTCAAAAAATTATGCTTTAAATAAAGGTGTTTGTTGTGTGTTTTTTTTAAGTAAATGGATAGTTAAAAACAATCGATTTTTTTAATATACACTACTGCAAAAAATTAAGCTAGTAAAAAAAATAAATTTTTTAATGATTTTTGGAGGGTTAAATTTCTGTGAAAAATGGTCGCATCGGGATCGTAAAAAAAAGCTTGTATCTTAAAGATTCTAGTTTCTAGATCTTTTGACCAAAAAATTTTAAGAGCAACAGTTATCGATTATTCCGAAGGAATAACACGTAAAAAAAATGTAAATTTTTGGTGTTTTTCTTTCGGGTCCACGGGCTTGGAAAATTTTCTTACAATAAAATTATGATATAGAGTTGATGGCCTGTTTATTTTTCTTTTTAATTTTTCTCTACGATGATTGGTTCCGGAGATATCCGACTTTAAATGCAAAAGGATCTTTTTGGCTTAAACCATCGATATTTCAGCAACCAATTATCGGACAGAAAATTGAAGGGCAGTTCCAAAATCGGCAATAAATTGCCTACAAAGTTAGCTTGCGGCCGTTGATTTTTTTTTAATCCTCAATTTTAAACTGAAAAAAGTAAAAAAAAAATATTTTCCTTGTGACGAAAAATCATCCGCTTCTTTGCGAATACTGATGAGAAGTTTAACGTTTGCACGAATTTTTATACCCAAATGTACCCCCAACAACCCTGCAAATCGGCATATCAAACGATCGAGTGGTTTTTCTAGACCGTTTGATTAAATTAAAAAAAAAAAAAATTAAAGAAGCGAAATTTACATTTCTAGGTACCCTGTAATCCATGTAAAAATGAAAAAATGATTTTTTGTTAATTTTCTTACAATTGGGCATCTTTTATCCATTGAATTTGGAATAAAAAATTTTTTTGAAATAAAAAAATAAGGACTCCGCAATTTTCTTATGAAAAATGGGTTTCGGTCAATTTTTTTAAACTTTGCACAGTTTTAACACGCTGATTAAAACTCTCCATGTTTATAAAACCCTAAATTTTCGGGTTTTGTGCCCGTGGAAACTTTTGATCAGTGTATTGAGAACTATCACTGTGCAAAGGTTGAAAACAGTTGGCCGAAACCCATTTTCCATAAGAAAAATCCCTCCAGTGACTTTTGAAGGTGATTTTGGGGGGGTTAGGGGAGTTTTCGAGTTTTGTGCCCGTGAAGACTTTTGATCAGCGTGTCGAGAACTATCACTATGCAAAATTTTAAAAACACTTGGTTGAAACCCATTTTTCATAAAAAAAAATCCCCAGTGAAATTTGAGGGTAATTTTGGGGGGTTGGGGGGGTTTTTGGTTTTATGCCCGTAAAGTCTTTTGACCAGCGTGCCCAGAACTATCACTATGCAAAGTTTTAAAAACACTTGGTCGAAACCCATTTTTTATAAGAAAAATCCCCAGTGAAATTTGAGTGTGATTTTGGAGGGATTTGGGGGTTTTCGGGTTTTATGCACATGAAGACTTTTAATCATCGTGTTAAGGACTATCACTGTGCAAAGTTTGAAAAGAATTTACCGAAACCCATTTTCCATAAAAAAATTGTAGTGTCCTTTTTTTCAGAAATCATTTTTTTTTTAAATTTTCAAATTCAATGAATAAAAAACGCCCCATTGTACGAATATTGAAAAAAAAACTAAATTTTTCAATTTTACGTAGGAAATTTATTGCCGATTTTGGAACTGCCCTTCAATTTTCTGTCCGATGATTAGTTGCTGAGATATCGATGGTTTAAGCCAAAAGGATCCTTTTGCATTTAAAGTCGGATATCTCCGGAACCAATCATCGTAAAGAAAAAAAAGGAAAATGAAGCTGAATAAACAGGCTATTAACTCTATACCATTATTTTACTGTAAAAAATTTTCCAACCCCGTGGACCAAAAAGAAAACTCAAAAAAAAAATACAATTTGTTTTTCGTGTTATTCCTTTAAAATACTCGATAACTGTTGCTCTAAAAATTTTTGGTCAGATCAGAAAACTAGCATGTTCAAACTTCAAGATCATTTTCTTACTACCTCGATACGACCATTTTACACAGAAATATAGCCCTCGAAAAATCACTAAAAAATTCACCATTTTATGTTACTCCCATAATTTTTTGCAGCAGTGTACATTTGTTGGTAGTATAACAACAAATAATATTAATTATATTAAACCAACCCTCTAATTTTTTTGAATTTTCAAAACGGTTTTTTTAATTCTTAATTTTAACTTTAAATAGCTCTAACTGAGTTGGTGAATCATGTTTAAAGTTATGAATGTATGTTTTTTAAACCCTTACAATAGCAACATTTGGAGTGTACAAAAACCAAAATGGCCGCCATTCAATAAACTGCTTCAGTTTAAAAAGTGGTTTTTAGGTCTTAAGGTATAGGAGAAATAACCTGACAAAATTTATTATTTTTTAAAATGGTCAAGCAACCAACCTTGGATCACTTCAAATGAATCTTATTAAGAAATGCTTGATTGCTCTTTAATTAAAAAAAAATTCTCCCAGTTAAAAATTTAAACAAAAATTGGCAACAGAGCTACAAGGTTTTTACCTTGTGCATGAAGTAAAGTCAGTTGTACATTGTGCTCACCGGCCCAGCAGCGATATTTTTGTTTGTTTTTAAATCAGGAAAATATGCCAATATGTTTTAAATTTAAGAGAACCCTAGTGCAAGTGTACCAAAGAGTTTGAAAACGAAATGTGTGCAATCGAGATATCTTATTCTTCAAGCAAAATAAAAAAGTGCTGTTTTAGAACATGATGATTTGTGTTCCTAAAATGGATTTTAAGCCTTATCTTGTGTTAAGTATAATTATTTTTTAATTACAAATAAAAACAAAACAATAATCAATTGTTTTTTATTTAAATTTAATTCCAAATTAAATAATAAAATAAATTTCAAGCAGTAATTTTTATTTTTTGTATGTAAATAAACATCTCCTTAAAAAAATGTAAATATGCAAATCCTCGCAAAAAAGTTCGACGTTCGACTCGCTGTGATGAAAGGGGCGCGGTGTTGCCAACTTTTTTAAACTTTGAAAGGCCATATTTCGAAAACAATCAACTTTTGACCCATATGTTTTTGGCTTTTCCGACTTATTTTAAGCTCCATTAACGCCCATTTAAATCGTGAGCATCATACTTAAGTAAAATTGCGCTGGATTTTACATTTAATTTGTACTGTGATTTTCACATAGAAAAGAGAGATAGGTGAATAAACTACTGAACTTTTAATTTTCCTTAGGAAATATTAAACAAACTGGTTTTTGTTACAACCTTCTAAGAAAAAAAAACTTTTAAGTTATGAATGTCTGTATCAAAACCAAAATGGCCGCCATCAATAAACTGTTTTGAGAAATATAAAAACTTTAATAAGAAAAGAAAGTGATTGTATTTTTTTAGAAAAAAAAGCAAATATTCCCCGAAATTTAGTAAAAATTTTACAAAATCCTGACAATTCGCTGACTCTTACCGATTTTTCAATCCGCTATGAACCCTGTATAATTGGTATATTCACGTTTTTTGGAAAACCTATAAAATTATAATATATATCCATATAAATCGTATAGTAACTTAAAAAAAAATACGTATTTCAAGCAAAAACCACCTTTTAAAATTCAAACGCTAAGAATTGGCGCCAAAACAAGCTTTCCGAAGGTCACTGCTGTCTGACGTCACAGCGCATATAAACAGTAAAGCGTTATTCGTGTTTATAATACATTGTCACCTTTTAAGCAAGGTTTAATTTGATTACGGCATTATTTACAGTCCAAAAAATTTAAGTTGCTGTTAATATCAAGAAAAATTCACAGATGTTTGAATGAGTAGTATTTACGAATCACAAAATAAATAGTGTTTTGTGTCCCTTTGCACGAGCACATCTGTAAGTACACCAGACAAATTTTTTTTAGGTCTAACTGGGGGGTATTCTGAGCTTAAGAAACGATGGTTTACAGCAGCAAGATGTGATATGCCAAAATCAAAAAGTGGATTTTTCTGTTGTAAAGACCACTTTAATGTAAGTTAAAAATAAGGTTATAATTACCAAATACATAAATATATTATTTCTAATTTGGTTTAAACATCAAGTATTGTAAAAAGATGTTTTATTTTATTTAACACATAAAATAAATACTTGCTGCTTTTGCACCCTTGAAATCGATATGTAAACCATATTGATATGCGATGTGACGTCACGAGTCATTTTGCAGTCCCTTTAAATTTCTCCTTTTTACCTATGTCTTCATACCTGAAATATTCGGTACTAGCCCTTTAATACGGACTTGTGATGTTATAAAATTGACCTGAGGACTCGTCCCTAGGAATTTATGTGTATTTTGCATTGTTTGAAATATATGGATAATACCCAATTATTTTGTTTAGTATAAAGTTGTAAAAACGAAAAATGGCTCGTTTTCAAATATTAACTAACAAATATTGCTAGATTGCTACTTACTTCTAAAAAATTTGGTAAAACTAGAGGCAATTTGGAACATATTTAAGTTGGTACCGAATTGCGCTATTAAAAATAACAGGATAAACTTCATATAATTGAGTTACAGTAAAACTTGCGTTAACGGACACCCTTTTATATAGGCCA
The DNA here is from genome assembly GCA_019359885.1 of Listronotus oregonensis. Taxonomy (NCBI): domain Eukaryota; kingdom Metazoa; phylum Arthropoda; class Insecta; order Coleoptera; family Curculionidae; genus Listronotus; species Listronotus oregonensis. Next base: position 12,645 of record JAHBCN010005101.1, read on the forward strand.
CCTGTGTTATCGGCCACTTTTAAGCTATGTGGTAGGTAAGTAGGTTTAAAGTGAGTGGGTATAACACCCTTCCACCGCGACTGATCGGTCTATTGTGGCTCACACCCTTTTATATTTCTCCCACCAGGTCCAGACTTCTAATAAATCTGATGATCCTGTTGGGAGAGAGATTTTTCACCTCCCTCGGCAACAAGGTGTCATTGCCGAGGATTGCGAATCTTAGTCGTGCCATTGCTGGGCACGAACACAGTATGTGTTCTGCCGATTCATCCCCCTCCATGCACATGCGGCACTCGGCGTCTTCCACTAGGCCGATCTTGTGCATATGGTATTTCAATCTGCAGTGTCCTACTTACTTACTTACAAATAGCTTTATTCATTACATACATATTTACAATACTTCCTAAGACTACATGTGTACATACAATATATTTACAAAACATAAACACAAGTATACAGTATTGGAAAATAATTCGCGCATAATAGGGAAATCAATTAAAAGAAACATTATTTGGCTTTTCTCCAGAATAAAGATATTTATATATTATTTTTAAAAAAATTATACTTTTTTTAAAAATAATATATAAATTATACTTTTCAAAATAAACTATAAAAAACCTATCTATATGGCTAAAAGTATTATTTATTTTTTATACATATTTTTTTAAATATTAAAGGCACCTACACGTGTACCTTTACCAGTAACTATTTTAAAAAAAAGTCATGTCAGAAGTCAATGTCAGTTAACAAAACACAATTTTTAGTTTCTTATCTGTTTTAAGTAATATAATCAAATAATTTATGTGCTACATCCGTCCGTCAATACCCAATAAATTTGAAATAACATATGTATCTTATAACGGGTTGCCAATGTTTTCAAGTAAGTTTATTTTCCATTTTTATATAATTTCATAAAAATAATTATTTTATTATAGTACTTAAAACAATTCAATTTTATAAAAATTAAACATTTTTATGTCTTTTCATATTTTTGTTACTATTATAGGGAGCAGACTAGCTCTCCATAATAATCTCTAAAAAAAAGTATAATTTTTAAAAATAATATATACAAATCTTTATTCTGGAGAAAAGCCAAATAATTTTTCTTTTAAGTTGATATTCCCAGAAATCAAAATAAACTATAAAAACCTATCTATATGGCTAAAAGTTTTATTTACTTTTTTATACATATTTTTTAAATATTAAAGGTACCTACACGTGTACCTTTACCAGTAACTATTTTTTTTTTTTTTTTTTAAAAAGTCATGTCAGAAGTCAATGTCAGTTAATAAAACACAATTTTTTAGTTTCTTATCTGTTTTAAGTAATATAATCAAATAATTTATGTGCTACACCCGTCCGTCGATAACCAATAAGTTTGAAATAACATATATATCTTATAACGCGTTGCCAATGTTTTCAAGTAAGTATATTTTCTATTTTTATATAATTTCATAAAATATATTATTTTATTATAGTACTTAAAACAATTAAATTTTATAAAGAATTAAACCTTTTTATGTCTTTTCATATTTTTTGTTACTATTATAGCGGGAGCAGACTAGCTCTCCATAATAATCTCTAAAAAAAGTATAATTTTTTTAAAAATAATATATAAATATCTTTATTCTGGAGAAAAGCCAAATAATGTTTCTTTTAATTTGATACTCCCAGAAATCAAAATAAACTATAAAAAGGGAAATCAATGTTAATTTTTAGGCGGCTGAGAATCCAATCTACCAGTGTACGTTTCAATAGAACGTCGCGATGAATTATTATTAATTTAGCTGTTCGACTGGAAACGTCACCGCTTTGCGCTTTAGTTTGGCTAGTGGGATTTGCTGGTGGCTCGCAGAGCTCTCGTTCATTTGCTTGCGGGCATCCCCAAATGATTTTTTTTTTGGGATATTTACAACAAAATGTGTATTGGCACAGTTTTGAAAGAGCTAGAAACCTTGTTGAAATAAGGGAAAAAAATAATTCAACTTTCTGGTCAAATAACACTTGAACGGCTCAGGAATATGAGACAACATCTCTACAATAGGTTTGGGTATTGTTTAGCAGAAAGTGGTGGATTATTCAAACCCTTATTAAAATAAGTTTTAGTTCTTTAGAGTTATTTTTATTTTCTGTTTTAAAATTATCGTTAAGTTTATTTTTGGAATTTTCTTTTTATTTATTTTTTAGAATTTACTTTTTTTAAGCCAATGTGGCAAAAAGACAAGCAAAAATCTTTTTAAATTTTTGTGATAATTTTTCAACAAATTATCGTTTAAAAATTCTCATTTTTGTTGATTCAACGTACACCCATCCGATCTCGTTTTAATACTGTCGGAAATGTCCAAAACTATTTGATTTTGTATCTAATCGAACCAAAGCGCGGAGTAGGGTCCAGTCGAACAGTTAAATTAATTCTAGTTCATCGCGACGTTATATTGAAACGTACACTGGTAGATTGGATTTTCAGCCGGCTAAAAATTAACATTGAATTCCCTATTATGCGCGATTAATTTTCCAATACTGTATACAACATAGGTTACAGTCTCGAGCGCCTTCGCAGGCTTTGAGAATGGGCGACAACCGGGTGAGGGTTGGGGCTGGTGGAAACCCTAGGTAGTGGAGAAGTATTGGTTTCGGGATGGATAGCATTTTCCGATCAGTGATCTCACAAAGGTTATTAGGCATTGGTTCTGCTAAAAGCTTATGGAAATTTTATTAATTGAGTTATATTTAGCATATTGTATTTTAAAAGAGTTGCTGGAAAAGTACCCAAAAATCCAGCTTGTACAGTGTCCTGTGTACAGTCCCACTTTAGAGTTTTAAGGTGTACCCTTGATTGCTCCAGTAGTTAGTTGTTTCGGTGGGCTTATGAAGGCCTTCGAGTGTCTGAGACCCGGAAGTCCATGCCAGTACCGAAGATTTTTTCTTTGTGTCCAAGCTGATATGAACTGCTTGGCCATTCCATGAGATATACCGATGACCGGTTCCGGCCCTGTAAATTTTGTTTCCGCCCCCCTGCGGCAAGGAGGTCTGCGGATTAATTACCCTCTAGGCCGGTGTGCTCTCGGCCTCTGTCCATATATTTCAGCTCCAACACCGTCCTTGGTTTTGGAGCCGTCTGTGTACCAACAACTTTTAAGCTAACAAAAATCTACTTTATAGGAATATTCCTATATAAATACCCTTGGATAATGGACACCCTTATAAAACAGCAACGGCCAGACAAATCTCAATTTTTATAACCTATTTCAGGTAAAACAACCTTTTTATATTGGCCGGAATGTTTTGGGCTAATTTGTATTTTATTATTTTATGACTGTATTCTGCAAATTTTAAAGGTGAAAATACCCAACAATAATATTTTTGGCCAGGTTTAAATAGCATTAGTGGCTCTAGGGAGATTATCTTCACATTATATTTTTAGTTGTGTCTTAAATTGATAAGAATAAAGATATCATGTTCGGAATCGAAAAGTATTTAATCATGTCCCTAAAACGAAAAGGTTTGTCACTTAAGGAAAAAATTGATGTTATCGCGGAAAGTAAAAAGTACGCTTTGGGTTCGCAAAAACTGGCTAAAAAGTCTGCGGTGGGAAAATTTCAAATAAATAATATCATCAGGAATAAAGCTGAACTAAAACGAATGTTTGAAGAAGGTGTTAGTTTGGAACAAAAGAGAAAATTCCCGAAGTCGGGAAGATTGGCAGTAGATCAAGTCTTCTACAATTGATTCTGCAAAGCAAGAGGTAAAAATGTTCCAATATCTGGACCGTTAATTAAACAAAAAGCATTTGAGGCAGCAAGCAATTTATAACTGAAGAATTTTGTAGCCTTGAATGGTTAAACAACTGTTACCTGGCAATACTGGCCACCCTTCTATAAAGGCCAATTATTCGTAATTTTATGGTGGCCGTTATAGACCAGTTTTACTGTATTAAAATTTTGTTGTTTAACTTAATGGCTTTTATTAACAGTTAAAAATAAGTATCAACTTTAGAAATGATCATGTATATTTCTATATTACACTTACCACATATGTTTTGACTGATTCCTTCGCATCAGCATACGAGGTCATTACGATTTTCTCCTCACTAATAGCAGACAACTTTCCTTCCAAATTGAAAAATCTTTGAGCTAATCTTTGTTTGCAGACCAAGGAAATGCCCGTCTCTGGTTTTCCCTTTTCAGTCGAAACGATTTCTGGTCTTTCCATACCTTTCATCCATATGACCGCAAAACTGGGCGCCTTCTGAGCTTGTCTGATCTCTACTGAACTGACTTTTAACATTTCAGGGCGATTTAAAAGATATGGTGGAGGTAGCCCCTGAAGGGTGTTCTCGATTCTTCCGCATATTGCTCTATGATGGTAATTTCGAGTTATACATATACATGGTGGTAATAAAATTTGGAACAAATTTAATGTCTTTAAAAAACAATAGAATTCCTAATCTTTCATGGACCTACTTGATTAAAATATAAACTTAAAAAAAAAAAAGAAATTTCATTTTAAAGTTAAGATTTTTACAAGTTTGTATTAAAAAAAATAAAAGATAGTGAGTATTCGCTAAAAAAAAATGTTCGTATAACAACGAAATTATATTAAAAATGGGTAAATGGGTTTTTTTTTTATCTTGGGATAGTCCACGAAGGCTGATGCCTAAGTACTAACGTACCGTGGGTGTCTTAAGTGTGGTAAGAGGGACTTTGTTCGCACATATTATAATGGAACTGCCAGAGGGGGAATTATGCTGGCCAACTTCTCTGAACAAAAGCCTTGAAAATATCTACAGAAGAGCGGCAGATTCCCTACAGCTCGACGGTGGGCAAGAGGAGAAAGCCTTTCTGTGAGCATGGGATTATTAATAAGACGAACGGCTCTTTTTAAATGAAGTCCAGAATGGTAAGTGTTGTAAGGGACGCCATTCCCCAGACATGAGAACAATATTCTAAAGAGGGTCTGATTTGGGATACATACAGAGTATACAGATTGGAAGAAGAGAAATACTTTCTGGCTCGAAAGAGGAATCCAAGCTTTTCTGAAACTGCCGAGGCTATGGATGTAATGTGTTTGTGTCAGTCGAGGTTATTCTCAAAAGTAACGCCGACAAGATTAAACGACTCTTTGTTCTGCAGAACTTGGCCGCTCATATGAAACGGATGCGCATTGGCAGCCTTTTTTCACGACAGCGAACATGACTGGCAGTAAACTGAACAAGATTTTTGGCGCCCCAATCCAAGATAAGCTTAAGGTTTTGTGAAAGAGATATCTGCATTGACCTGCGCTTGTTTTTCAAATCAGAATTACATGGTGGCTAGACCGTAAGCAGGAAGTTTCTTAAGAAGCCCGTCATGCCATACCTGATCGAAAGCTTTGGATATATAAGGAGCAACGATCTGGGATTCCCCAAGAAACTCAAGGTACTTATTCCAGTTGTGTGAGACAAAGGAAAGAAGATCAGCTGTGGATCTACTGTGATGGAATCCATACTGTATATCATGTTTAACCTTGTGTTTTCCAGATACTTTAAGATTTGGGAATTAATGAATTTTCCCATTATATTATAAAGGGTTATAGTTAGAAGGGAGAGTTTTGGATCCTTTTTTGGGGACAGGTTGAATACGTGCAGCTTTCCAACTCTCCGGGAAAATGCCCGTGTCGTAAGAGATTCAAAAGAGGCGAGTTAGAATGGGTGCAAGCTCGGGAGCACATTTTTTTAAGACGATTGCTGGTATGCCATCCAGCCCAGATGATTTTTTAGTATTAAGGGAAAAAAGAATATGCTTTATCTGTTTGCCTTTAAAAATGATATCGGACATTTTATTAGAAACAAGGGCAACTGTTGGGAGAGGAAAATTAATAGGAGGATTTTATATTTTTAGAAACATAATTCTTAACTAACCATAAAAAATCGTAAATTTTTATATATCTAGAATAATAGAATAAACTATCGTAAGGGGTAACTGTCAAAAAAAATGTTTACATTAACAGAACAGAAACTCAATTAGTTAGTGTATTCGAACACAATATTTTTCTTATTATATAACTTTAAAAAAATATATAAAGATCTTAAAAAGCCGCTAAATGCTCTATAGCGCTGGTGAAGGTAATACGCATCTAGTGGTCAAAGTAGTCTTTTGTCTTGTAGTTTTGAAAACATTGAATGTACATATATAAAGAGAAAAACCCCAAAATTTACTTAAGAGAAAAAAAAACCATATTCAGTAAAAACGTATTTTTTAAAGATATTTAATCTCTTGCATATTTTATTACCACCTTGCATTGTATAAATAATTTTAAAAAATTTAAAAGCCACAAACAACCGTGCGAACCATACTGAAGTGTACTTTTTGAGTGCTTATACATATTTGGTGTGTAACAACGAAACAAAAAAACAAAAATCAACATCATCGCTGTCATCACACCTACCTTTAATGTATTCTTAAAAACTAGTCAGACATAAATAAATTTCAAGCAGGCTATTTATTGTTAAATGATTACATGATGTTTATATATTAATTATTAAAATTAGAAAAAAGTTATCTATTCAGTTATTAACAAAATACTGTAAAAAATATCGGGGTAAATTCAGGTACTTTAATACTTGAAGAAAAAGTTTCAGAAAATTATTTTTGATTATATCAAATTTAATGTTAAGCTAAAATAAAAACAAATTTTAACAATTCTCATTGCCACTTTTTTAACTTGGGAAATAATCAGAATCATGGTCCAACGTTTCAATAGTAAAACTCTTTAAAATGACCCTGTTAGTTATTCTTTAAATGGTCTTTAAATCCTTAAACAACCATCTATAACAATTAAAATTTGAGCAAAAAAACCTTTTCATTACCTATTACCTTTTATGAGAAATATATTATTTTTGAGTTAAGCATTAAATTGTTGCCACAAGATTTTAAAGGCAATAATTTATAAATTATTAGATGGTTGACTCAGAACAAATTAATATAAAGATAACACTTGTGGCAACTGGTAGTGTTTTATGCACTGGTTTACATACTAAAAGTCATTAAAAAATTTTTTGAACAAGCCTTCTCGACTTCATTACCCGTAGTCTTCTACTGAAATTTGAATAGATAAAAACGTGTTTTTCGCCTATTTATAAATGCCGTAGAAAAAATGGAAGGAAGGCTTTTTAAAGGCAATCAAATGGTCTAATAAATTATGCAACCTTTTTATAAACTTGTTTATAAATAAAATGAAAATTTACGATCAAATCTGAGACTTGTAATGTAAAATTCAAAAATTTATATCTCCGAAAATATTTACTCTAGCAACTTGAACTTTTACCACGTTACAGTGCAAACACTTGAGATTAAACTAAAATTGGGGTATATGGCTATCTACTTGACTGCAGCGGGTAAAATTAAAATTATTTTAGTATGTTTTTTCATTTTTTTTTAAATACGCCCAGTTTACCTTGTAGGTCACATGTTATTATTTTTGTAGGCCAGTAAAACCACAACATTTTACTGCTATTTATCCAGAAATTGTGCTAAAATTGGCCTGTTATTAATAAATTACCAAACATCATAAATTTGACTTGTTGAGGGTGTAGGTCTTGCTGAATGCCCCAATATAAAAAAGAGGTTATTCGTAATTTTTATATAAATCGTTAAATTGACATAACAAACGCTCCAATTTTCAGAATTCTCAAAGATAAAAAAGTTATAGGTTACGCCAAAATGAATCCCCTCTTAAAGTTTTAGAGGAGTAGGACTTTCTTAATATCATAAAAAATCATCTAACGAAAATGTTCATAAATACAGTGATGACACACTTCAGCAACACCAACTAGTGGTAATTTGTAAAAACTTAACGGAAGAAATTTGTGTCTCAAAAATAAATATTGTATTTATGCTTGTGTTACTACGGTGGGAGATGTTAAGCCGGCCAGCCACAGATGCCAATCTGCCTTGTTGCCAAATTTTAGAAATAATCTTATTTCGGGAGACTTAACATAGTTAGGCCTAGATGGCGACGGAGTCAATCCACAGATTCTTCATGCTCGAATTCGACTCTTAAGGACGCCATGTTGAATTTCGGCATTCTCAGGGGGAAAACACGCAAGATCGTTATTTTACTTTTTTTCTAATATAATAAAAGCCACGACCTTGCTTAATCACGTACAAACTAGGGTCACTTTAGTCGTTAAGCGGTAAGATCGGTCGAGAAATTTCGATAAGGGTGTCGTTCTGACTATTTTCACGAAAATATTTCATCGGTGAATGCAAAAGTGTAAATTACGGTTAATTTATATATTATTTTATAATTTAAAAATTGAAAAATATTTGAAAAAAAAAACTACATTTAATTCGTAAGTTTAAGTCAATAAAGACGCGTATTTTTTTAAATTTCTTGTAATTATTTAATGGTTATAAATTTAAATAAAATTAAAAAAAAAGAGCACATCTGTGACGGGACTCGATCCATGGACCGTCGGGACGCAAGTCAGATTTTCATGCCGTTAGGCTACTAGCTTATCGTGTTGATGCACAAATTATTTGGTACAAAAGGGTCCTCCCATCTTTGACTGGCGATTTCTCGAAAACGAAGCCGAGTTGGCACCTACAATTGTGGGGTTTGGTTGGTACCTACCCACACTATAAGCACGCGACGTGGTAGCCCATAACTCGATGCACCTCTCGAACCGTCCCCTCGTAAGACTTTTCATATATTAATTAGTGCACAAAACACTACCCATTGCGACGGTGTTATCTTTATATAAATTTATGTTGGGTCTAGTATATTGGCTTAACAGGTGTTTTAGTTTCCTTTGGATCCCTACTTACTGATAACTGCCATGAAAATTTCTTAACGGAGCAAACCTAATAGCTTTGTTTTATCATCAATTGAAAGCCGCTTTATTTTCAATAATAATTATTATATTATATTAAAAACACAAAAATAAGTCATCTTCAATTTGGTCACGAGTTGAAAATACTTAAGTTAAAAATACCTGTACAAGTGCGCCTCCTTCATTAATCCTCCTAATACAAGACTCTTAAGATAAATTGGTTCGATAAAATGTGATAAAAGAGCTCCTTGTAGACCCAAAACGTTCCACTTACAAATTTTATCTGAGCATGACATTGTTAGGAGTCTTTCACCCTGGAATAAAAGTCATATCAATATACCTCAATTATTACTTCAACACCATTAAAAAAAAATTAAAATGGAAACACTCCAAATAAAATCCTGGCTAACAATAGACCCCTTGCACATATTTTTTTTATTGGGTGAAAATAACCCTTTAGGTATATCTAAATAACACTCCTGCCAAATAGTTTTTGTTATACAAAATTTTATAACAGAGTTACAAGCTTTTAAAATTCAAATATATTACTCTCGCGCGAAAACAATATCCACGTCTCAACGCGCTAATCACACATAATTACAACCTGATCGACACAAGCACCGCGCCTAAGTTCCAATAGTACATCTTGGATGAGCCATAGCTGGGTAGAAATGATCAAATCTAGGAATCGATTCCTTTTTAAAGATCCATGAAATTGATAACTTTTTAAAAATAGGATCCATGATTCGGATTCGATATATAATTTTAAAATGCTCCGAAATCAATTACTTTTTGGAAAGATCCGATTCCAAAAAGAAATCGATTCCGTATATTTGTAATTTAAGACACATGCCAAAATCCGCCATTTCAAATTTCCAAATTTTCACCCAAGTTTCTTAATTTCCAGATTTTGACCTAGCTCCTCCCCCCTAAAATCCTTATATTCCAAATCTGAGGCAAACTGGTTTATAAATGCCAAAATCCGCCATTTTAAATCTTTCACTTTAAATTTCCAAATTTTTACCTAAGATTCTTAATTAGCATTACTTTTTTTTGTCTTTTATTGATTTTCGAAAATTAAGATAAAGAATTTTAAAACATCTGCCTATTAAGATCTTAAAATAAGGAAACACATGTAACATGTGATTTTTGACTAAAATAAGTTATTTTTTAGGCCCAGAGAAACAACATTAAATGAAACTTTTTTTTTCATAACCATAAAGTGTGGTATCTAAAAACGGGCCTAAATTTTACTTGCATTTGATCTTAAAAGTTTTGATTGCTCGATCTTTATAATTTTTGTTATTCTTAAAACAACCCTAAGTGACTTTTAAATGGGACATTTAATTATTTCTATTCAGGGAATAATCCAAAAATGAATTTAAAATTTGAATACATTTTTATATTCCGTAAGTAGAGAAATTATTAAACGGTACTGGTGAAACTTCCTGTAAAATTAAAATAAGATGTCCATGTCATTTGTTAGTCGCTTAGGATTATCTTAAGAATCACATTTAAAAACCTTATGAAATCTAGGGTGGATTCATGTTGATCTCAGAAATAACATATTCAAATATGAAGAATACCTTCTGTGAAAATTTCAGGTAAATCGATGTAGGACGAAAAAATTCTGAGACAAAATGCTTCATTTCCGTACTATACTTTGTCTTATAAACATTTTATTTCAAATATTAAATTTTTAAAATTTTTGATTAAGAGATCACTTGGTCCTGGAACTTGAAATATAAGTTTAATAAAAGCAGTTTTAGTGTAAATATTAGGATTTCATAAAAATACGGCCATAATTACGTTGACTTCTTAATCAAGTATTTTTTATTCTTGTTACTCTAGACAAATACTCAAGCAACATTTTTGATTTAGAAACATATTATGCTTTGAATACTTTATTCCTTACTATATCTAACTAAACTACAAAAACTTATTTTTTTTTGTAATATTAATTTTTACGCTAATTAATATAAAATTCTTAAATTTTACCTGAATAATCCCATCCCAGGTTTGAATTGAGCTACCTTTAATGGGGATAGTTCCTTCTCCCGATTCAATTTTTGTACGCAACTGTCCTCTAGATATTCTATTGGGATGCCGGTCAACACAAGGGTTATCTTCGTGTGGACTAAAGATACGGGCATCGCCACATGGAGCTGTATTGATATACAGGTGGAACTCGATACCATCAATCAATTTATAACCTCGCCCTTGATATCTTGGTCTAAATATTGATTTGGAAGCGGTTTCTAAAAAACAGAAGCAATATTATGACGTTAAAACCAATTAAAAGAAAAACCTTATTTAAAAGAGTAACAGAAGAGTTATGACATTAAAAAAAGCTCTGAGCGGGTTAGATTAAAACTAATAGTGTCGAAATTTGGTAATCCGTCTATCAATTTATATAAGAGGTACCTAAAAAACTTTTTCACAGCACATCAAAACGCGGGATATTCCTGTTACCAATATTGCTGATAAGGACGCAAATAGCAATCTCTAAACAAATAAGACCAAAAAGTAAAAGCCATTTTACTCCAATATAGGGGTGTGCGAATATTCGAATTGGGATCTGCACATACCATCCTTGGCAAAGAAATTGTCATCAAGTCTGTTTGCGATCAATACTACAATGATCTACCTAGATCCAAAAGCCGCAAGTCAAATTTATTTTGCTCTGCTCGAGAGTCACTTGAGATATGGCATATTGCAGTGGGGTTATTCAACATCGAATTATTTTTCTATTACAAAAATGAGCAATACGCATTTTAAATGGAACTAAGGACCAACAAACACCCTGCAAACCTATTTTTAAAAAACTAAATATTTTAACTATATTTGATCTGTGTATTCTGGAGAGTATCTGTTTTATACACAGCAGTGTTGATGCAACCACAAAGAGACGAGACATCCATTCCTATAAAACACGCCAGGGAAATGCACTTGAAACTCCCTTTTGCCAGTTTGTTTTCATTAACACAAAATATGATACGTCATAAAGGAAAAATGTTTTACAACAAACTACCTACAACATTAACAAGCATTGGAGGACACAGGGAATTTAAAAGGAAACTGAGAAATTACCTAGGACGATGCGCCCATTACAACTACAAGGAGTTCCTAAGCAAAACTATTGTACCTTATGATTTTATTATGTAGTTTGTTTTGAGTGTGCTGCAGCATTATTTGTACATTTAATTTGTGTTTTATGTTTTTAAGTTTTATGTTAAATTTTATACAGACTTTTAGCTTTAGGTATTATATTGTTATACAGCATAATCGACTTCGTAATAAATTAAAATTCAATTGAAATTAAATTATTCGAGGCAAATCAATTTCGAAATTCGAATCGAATCGAATATAACTATTGATTCGATTCGACAACTATTTGCACACCCCTACTCTAATATCAACTGTTTCTCAAGTACCGCAAAACTGTCGATAACGATTTGTTTATGACTCCCAATATGTTGGTCAACCAATATGTTTGGAATTTTCCGTAGATTTCAAAAATAAAATAATATACAGGAAATTTAATTTGGTACAAAGTCCTGATTTTGTTTTTAAACCACTCTGTATGATTGAAAATATTGTTTAAATGTGGATTAACTACAACCCCCTTCCCAATTTATTTAAAAATATTTTCTTTATCTTTAACAACAATGTCAACAGAGCTGTCAAAACTTAAAGTACTTGAAGTAAAATTTTACTCCAAGTGTTTTTCTGTACTTGAAGTATTTTACTTCAGGTACTTTTTATTAGAAAGTACTTGTAACTTGATTAATTTATACCAAAATACTTGAACTTTTACTTGATTTGACCAAGTAAAGTACTTGAAGTATTTTTCTAAGTACTTGAAGTATTACTATGTACTTGAAGTAAAAAAAGTACTTAAAGTAAAAAGAAATCAATCAAGTACTCCAATTTATTCACGTTAGATAATCGCGCAAACAGGTTAAAACGAAAAGATCGCCCGACCTTTGCTGACTCTGATACATTTTATAGCTCTCAATTCAATTGTTAACGGCACCAAAAATGGTAAAATTACAATTATTTTTAAATGCCTTTAATATTATAGGTACTTTAAAAAAAAACACCAAAATATGGTATAAATACTAGTTTAAAAAATTTTGGAAAATATTATTTATTTGTTTTTAGCACCACTTAAAGATACCTGAATTTAAAATTTTATTTCACAATCTATATATCTCACTTTCTTCTCTTTAAGCTCTTCTACCAGCTTTATTTTTTTTAATACGTACCAACTTGTTTTAATTAATACTTATATTACTTAAAGGTTTATGACTTTAGGGTACTTGCAATAGTTTAAAATACGTTTGTTGTTAGAAAAAGACAAAAAATGATGAATTATTAAAAGAGTGAATCTGCAGAAAATATTGGGTTAATCACTAGTTTCAAAAAGTTATAGGTTTCAATATATAAAATAAAAATACCAGATTAAAAAAATTTGGAAAATATTATTTATTTGTTTTTAGTACCAATTAAATAATACACATTCAGATTGAATTAAAAAACTATATCCAAACCCGAAAAATTTTCCAAAAAAATAATTTTGCTAAAAATCTCAATACATACATCACAATAACAGAATTTACAGGTAAGGTAAATCGTTAAATTATCAAAGTATACATTATCTTTTGCGCTAATACATTTTAGGGTATCATTTAACTTAATGTTGTTAAAAAACATGCTAGTCAAGTAAAACTACTTTTACTTCCAGTACTTTTATTTACTTCAGTTACTTTGGTTTACTTCAAGTAAAATACTTGGGTAGTACTACAAGCACTTTTTGAATTTACTTAGAAAAGCAAGTACATTTAAATGGGCACTTGTAAATACTTTTACTTAAAGTACTTAAAAAAAACATGAATTTGATACTTGTACTTGAAGTACTATTTGAGAGTATTTTGACAGCTCTGAATGGCAATAGTTTACTTTCACACACTAATACCTGAACCATTCTGTATGTCAGGAAGGCAATTTATTATTTATGAATAAGGTGAACCCTTACAATCTTTATGTACCTGGATTAGTGAGTAAATCTAAGTGATCATACAAATAATTAATCCAACATCTTCTTGCGATAATTTCGGCATGCATATCATTCAAAGAAGAACCGTTAAGACATATGTGGCCACCTGAGACACATTTAGTTCCCGTTGTTACACAAATTACTTCTGCATCGTCCAAACTGGAGCCTCTAGTCATTACTATTCCGGCAAGAACTTTTCTTCGTGAATGTTGAACATCACCGCTCATAACTTCGGCAAATTTTTCATTTACCAACCTAAAAAAAGGCCAATGTCTTCACTTAACACAGCTCTCGGTATCAAACGTATAGAATTATTTTTGTTTCAATAACACCTAAATCTTGAAATTCCAATGTCTTTATTTGTTAATTGAGACACAACGTTTCGGTTAGTGATGTATCTCCAACCGTTTGCAGTTATCACTTGATACATACATCACAGACAATGGAAGTTTTTTTTTTATCTAGGAACAGTCCACAAAGGCTGATGCCTAAGTACTAACGTACCGTGGGACTCTTAAGTGTAGTGAGAGGGAGTTTGTTCACACGGGACTTAAATATTTGGAGATTGGGAGGAGAAGGAAAATCTTCTGCGGGCAACAGGTTCCCTAGTCTCGACACTCTAGGGATGAAGGAACGAAGAAAGCGGGCAGTTCGGGGCCTCTCTAACTGAACTGTAAAAGGATGCATAAAAGTTGCACTATGTGTTGCTCTATTGGGAGCTGCCAGAGAAGGGATTATACTGAACAATTCCTCTGAGCAGGAGCCGTGAAAATACCTATAGAAGAGCGACAGATCCACTATAGCTCGACGGTGGGCAAGAAGAGGAAGCCTTTCTGTAAGCGTGAAATCATTAACAAGACAAACGGTTCTTCCATGAATGGAGTCCAGAATGCTAAGTGTTGTAGGGGACGCCATTCCCTAGACATGAAAACAATATTCTAAAGAGGGTCTGATTTGGGATACATACAGAGTATACAGATTGGAAGAAGAGAAATATTTTCTGGCTAGAAAGAGGAATCCAAGCTTTTTGAAGCTGCAAAGGCTATGGATGTAATGTGTTTGTGCCAGTTGGGGTTATTCTCAAAAGTAACGCCGACAAGATTAAACGACTCTTTGTTCTGCAGAACTTGGCCGCTCATGGTGGCTTAAGAAATTGAATACTAGAGTGGAGGGTACTAGACAAAATCATAGGTTAAATCAGTTTGCACTAACTGGGGACAAAACGTCCTAATGACAATGTGGGTTAAAAAACTAATAAGAAATTAGTCAACATTTTTTTACAAAAATTATGTTAAATGATGGTCGGTTAGAAAACATGTATGTTTATGCTTTAAAATCAAATTTCGGTAGCACAAAGATTTTCTAAACCAGGTTTTAATCAGGGACAACTAATTACTCACATTTTTTAGAATTGCCCATTAAACTAAATTACCAATAAATACTAAAACACATATATAGTATAATTTCGAAAAATAAAAACTGCGATGATCTGGATTTCAAGTTGTAAAACATAGCAAAATGACTTGTCATGTATTACTGTTAAATATAATGCTTATTTATTTTATTTATTTTGTACATTATTTCTTGGGATTAGGTTTTTTCAGCTTATTTTAAATGTTGTAGGTGAAATATATTTGAATATTTCACTCATGTATAAATCTTCCCATAAGACACGTTAAAAATCAAAAAATTTCAGCGAAAATTTCACGTTGCCTAGACAACGTGGTATTTCCACTTACTTACAAACACAGAACAACTGAATGTATTGCCAATTAGAAATGTCAAAATCAGTCAAAAGGAGTCGATTTGGTCATGTACACGATGAAGAAATAGATAAAGTAATAAAAAAAAAACGATTTTACTTATAGTTTTAATTGTTGCATGAAATTGAACATTGTATGACAAAAAAAAACTATTTTAATAGTATAATACTCCCATATTTCTCCATTCTAGAAATATTCTCCCTAAATACCGCTCATGCATAAAAAATTACCACATTATTTTTAAGCACTCGTGGCATTACCCCCGACAACTTGCTATGTTTTACCATAGTAATATATTTTAGTTTGCTTTGTTTTTCCATTAAAAAAATAGTATTTGACCTACTAGGATATTCTAGTGTCTCTAAAATTTCAAGGCAAAACCGAGCATATTTATATTATACAGAAATCCCATGTTAAGGCATTTTATTTACTTATTTTCAATATAAACTTGACAGTTTCCGGAAAGGACACTCGCTCTCTTGAAATCTAGCCTTGATGTCTTCAACACCTGCCAACCACTTAATGATGTAATTCTCCCAAAGTGAAGATATTTAAAATTAATAAAAGGACCTTCCACTTATTTAATTGGGAATAAAACATCCCAAATTCCCCAAACATCGACTTACTAGGTTTTACCTTTTCACGGGAGAACTGCACTTTTATCGGGCCTTAACTAATGTACACAAATTATTAAATCTTTTTAAAACTGAAAAATAGTCTTACTTACTGAAATATAAAATTGTGCATGCTATTAATAAAAATTATCAAAAAAATATGTTTCTTTATTTAAAGCTGCCTAATTGTTTATGTTTATAAAAATTAAAATAAAAAAAATCTTTTTTACAAAGTTTATGAAAAAAAAAAAATTGGAAAAATATATCTAATCAACTTGTAGAAATAATAATTTTTTATCAATTTAAAAAAAAAAAGTAATCTTTTAATTATAGAAAAAAACAAACACTAAATAAAATATGCATAAAATACCTTCCAATTCCATCAGCTTTCAACAGACTTTCACGAGAAATGTTTGAACCCAATTCTGACTGACTGTTTAACATTCCGTCCATAGGTGTGTAGCTGATAAGTTTTGCTAGTGCCACTTTTGCAGCAGCAGCTTTAGCATTTTTCTTACTTGAACCTAAAATGAACGGTTAATAACGTCAAATTCAAGTTCTGGTTGAACAGAGACAAACAATTAAACGATTAAACGCTATCTGCCTGGCAAAACCAATTTCTTAGGTGCAGCGATTTTCAGCGAGATAAGGAAATGTCAATTTAATAGACAAAGGCTTGAGCGAAATAAAGACAGACAGAAAACGTATAGTATCTACCCACCCAAGAAAAAGAGGGGAATATCTCGGCCGGACTGCGACAACATACACACACTCCCAGTGATGCCAGATCTCACGATTATTCGATTTCGATTCGATTACACGATTTTGGTTCCGATTTCACGATCTTACGAATAAGGTAGCAATTCTGACGATTTTTATTGCAGGTAAGGGTTACCATTTATTTGTCTGCATTTTCACGCAGTTCTGTCTCGTATCATAGAGTTACATAAGTCCAAAATATCAAAAGTATTTTATTTAGAAAAAGTTTAATTGGCGACAAAAATTGTTATGATTTTTCTATCAATAACAACATAATACGAAAGTTGGGTAGTAGTGACATATTATATAGCGATAAAAAGAATAATACTGACACAAACAATTTTGAGGACTAAGCATAATGTAGTATTGCCTATTGCCTAAACTGCGCTAGGCAGACATTTTGACATTTATGTTACTTACTCGTTTATTTAGTGTTTTAATATTTAAATTGGTGTAATGTAAAGTTACATTAAGTTTAATAAATGTATTAAACATTGTCATTGTGTTTTCTTTAATCGTATTATTGAGGAATTTGTAATCTCGCACTCTCCTCATGGTTTCTTACGATTTTTCGTCATTAAATTTTACGATTTCTGCTTTATCTCATCTGGCAACACTACACACACTAGTCAGTAACAACCGGACCCCGGACGGCAATGCAAGTGAACGCGACGGGCAACATTGCCAACAAGTAAAAATAAAATTATTTATGTTGCCTTGCTCGATAAAATGATAAATACCTATGATTAAAATAATAAAGTATCTTTATCATTTAAAATACTAATATTTTTTTACAAATTTTGTTTTTTTTTGCTAAGCGCATAACTTTTTTTTAAAAATGAAAAGTGTGATTTTTAAAACATTTCTAAAATTGCTAATAAATATTTTAGGAAATGACAACACTGTCGACAATATCCTAACTAATCGTAGGCGCCGTCGACCGTCGTTGAATTGGAAGTGGGATAGGGGAAATTGTTGTCGTTCTCTTTTTAGTCTGGGGTCATACCATATGTATCCTACTCTATTACATTAAAACTGGCTCTCAAGGCCTTGCCAATCCTGTATTTTTATATCCTTGGTTGTCCTCGGTCTTTGATCGATTCTTGCCCTTTCCATAAACTACGTAAACACTGCGGTCAACCGCGTTTACATCATAAGTGTTAGCGGTTAACTTGAACTTGAAAGTTATATTTTAAACAACATCGGCAAACTACAAGGCATGGATGCAAAATAATCAAGCTCAAAACCTAGGTAAATACCGGTCATAAACAGATGTTTGATGACATCACGAAATGCTTAGTTATGGCGTCACGCATAGAAAATCAATAATGAACCGAGCCGATCTTATGTGGCCGACAAATACCATTTTGTTGTAAAGGTTTTTATTGGTAGATCGCGTTTAAAATTTAATAAATATGAGGCATTAGGAAAACGTATAAAAAGCTTTATTTCAATAACTACTCAACTTTAATGTATTTGTTACCAATAAACGAAAAGCTTAAACTACGTAAAATTTAATATTACAAATCAATTACGGACGTCACATATACAGTGTGGTCATTTAAGTGTGCAACATATGGGATTTTTTTTATTAATTGCACAATCAAAATACAAATATTTCCAAACGTTGGTGCATGTCCGATAATCATATTAGGTGCTCTTAGAACGGCTGCAAGTCAAGCAGCATACAGGGTAGATAAAAAAATATAAAACTTGTACAAGAGTAAAAATTCAGTAAAATGTTAAAAAGAACAGTTGTTTAGAATTAAAATATATGGCTAAATACCAAAACATGGCCTTCTAAGAATTTTTTTAGTAGGATATATGTTTGTATATTAATTTTTAATCAACATTTAAAATAAAGATTTTGCACTTTGAATGAGGATTTTTTATGTGCACATTATAATTACTAATGTTTTATCCTATTAAAAAGATTTTTTTGTAATATTTTAAAGTTGTGTTTAATATTGTTGCAACACACATAAGTAATTACAAATATGCTTGAATTTAAACGAAGTTATGCGAAATTAATTTGATTTTAAATAATTTATGAGAGTGTTTAAGGTGAATATTAAAAAAATTAAAAATATAAGAGAAATTTTAAATATTGTTCAAAAAAAAAACCTAGAAGACCATGTTTTGGCATTTAGACATAACTTTTAATTCTGAACAACTTTCCTTTATAAACGCGTGTTGTTAAATTCATCAGATGGTTTAGCGCTGAAATCTATCGTGACGTCACACCAGATTACCGCTTATTTTATCCTTGTCAGAATACTACTAAAACAATGGCCATCTTTCTTTAGCGCTTTTCCATCAATTAATTTAAAAACGGCTTGATGAAACAGCGATTAGTGCGCACGATTCATCGATGAATTTAACAACACGCCTTAACCTTTTTTTTCTATACATACATACTTTACTCTTAATTTTTTTATATTTTT
This sequence comes from Listronotus oregonensis, assembly GCA_019359885.1. Taxonomy (NCBI): domain Eukaryota; kingdom Metazoa; phylum Arthropoda; class Insecta; order Coleoptera; family Curculionidae; genus Listronotus; species Listronotus oregonensis. The sequence continues at coordinate 32,096 of JAHBCN010005101.1, forward strand.
TGACCTACTCTGTATGCTGTTTGACTTGCAACCGTTCTAAGTGCACCTAATATGATTATCGGACATGCACCAACTTTCGGCAATATTTGTATTTTGATTGTGCAATTTATAAAAAAAATCCCTTATGTTGCACACTTAAATGACCACATTGTATAATGTGGCTTAGTTGTTTTAAATATGAATCTAAAACTTCCATAAAGAATTTCAAACGTTTTTCTAACATTGTATTTCTAGATGTAAGTACTTTCTAGAAACCCATCAAAATAGTTATTGGTACAATAACTTTATTTGATACAACCTATTTTTTCGTCTGACGTTTCTATTAAATTTTTATCTCGGATTAGCAATAGATAATAGTTTAAACAATGTTTACTTTTCTAGTTTAATAAAGTATCACTGATTTTTTTTTTACTTGTCAGGCAAAAATAGAATATGTACTTGATGGATGTCTCCTGACGTCACTGCTATATTCGGATATCTCCATAATATAAAAGCGTATACAAAAAAAAATAGTTTAATAACAGTGAGCACTGATTTTTTTTATTACTTGTCAGGCAAAAATAGAATATGTACTTGATGGATGTCTCCTGACGTCACTGCTATATTCGGATATCTCCATAATATAAAAGCGTATATATAAAATGAACATAAATAACACGTATTCAAGTTTAGTCTTACTTTTAGAAATTTTAAAAAAATGTCCTTTCAGAAGGACGAACACACTGCGGTCAATGTACCAATTTATATATGTAGCTTTAAGTTAGCAGCTGTGGAACATACCAAATAAAGTTGCGCCGCGTCTTTTCCACTAGTCGAGGTAATGAAGCAATGGCCGGTTGCACCAACAATTTTAGGGACCCCTTAGCGTTATGTATTCCTTAAATCTCCAATGTAGCCAATCACATTGCTTGTTTGGCCATTTTAAGGATTACCTTGTGCTAAGGGTTTCTTAAAATTGTTGGTGCAACCGGCTATAAAAATGATTTTTTGTACTAAGACGGATCGGGATGCGGTTTTTTGCATTCGCTTTTAATTTTTTTTTGTAGAAAATGTACCTTCTTTGTGACTTAGACAAACCGCAAATTGCATTGCTGCAGCCAAAAATGCAAAAATGGGAGAGTCCCACGGAGATGACGTTCATCGGCGTTCCTGAGCTCCAGGTCGGCTGTGAGTCAATTCGAACATCATAATCGTGATCAGCGACCTCGAAAACCCTCGGGAACCCGATTTGAGCCAGTTCTGACTTCTATTTACAAAGTTATTACATCTTCCAAAAGCCGTCTCAAAAAATGCATTTTTTAAATCCATTTTTTCTGCAGCAATGCAATTTGCGGTTTGTACAGGGTTACCCATAATAGATTACCCATTTTAATTGTTTAGAAAAATTGTTAAAACTTAATAAAATTAATATTTTATTACACTTAATTATAATTCACTCTTTGGGATTTACTTTAACATACGACTTATCCAAACTTTTAAAAATTACGTCTTTTAAGTAAGTGTCATTAACTTCAATGCAATTTTCAAGATTTGACAAAGAATGATTCATGACACGATAAGGGAAAACCTGACCTATTCACGGACCTCTTCGGGAATTCGGATTTTAAGATCTTCGATGTTCTCTGGACGAGTTGCAAAAACCTTTGGCTTTAAATAGCCCCACAGAAAAAAGTCTGGTGCAGTTAAGTCCGGGGAGCTTAAAAGCCAATTTAAATCCCCCAATAGTAACATGAGTAGGCCATTAAATACTTCTCGCACAACCCTTTTGGAGATTTTAGCGGTATGTACTGTGGTTTCATCTTCTATTAAGTTACTCTTTATATTTTAACGCAGAAAAACTCGCTGTTGAGCTGAATAATCTATGAGAATTAAAACTAAACATTAAATTATGTATTCAAACCTAATAATGCTTTATTAGAAAAATGACCTTTTACGAAAATCACTTTTTCATAGTTTTGTGACAGGTGCCTACTCGATTAAAAATATGTTGATTTAAATCCCAAAGGCCATAGAAGATAATAATATAAAAAAAACGTACTGACTTATATAGAATTAATATAAGGCAGTTAAAATATTCTCCGATAGTCAAGCAGACCGTCTGGAATTGCAAGGATGCGCTGACAAAACTGGGTCAAAACAATAAGGTTACACTACTGTGGATACCTGGACACACCGGCCTAGAGGATAATGAATCCGCAGACCTTCTTGCCAAAAGGGGGGCGGAGACAAAATTCACAGGGCCGGAACCGGTCATCGGTATATCTTATGGAACGGCCAAGCAGTTCATATCAGCTTGGACACAAAGAGAAAATCTTCGGTACTGGCATGGACTTCCTAGTCTCAGTCACTCGAAGGCCTTCATAAGCCCACCGAACCAACAATGTACTGTCAAACTACTGGAGCAATCAAGGGTACACCTTAAAACTCTAGTGGGACTGTACACGGGACACTGCAGATTAAAATACCACATGCACAAGATCGGCCTAGCGGAAGACGCCGAATGTCGCATGTGCATGGAGGGGGATGAATCGGCAGAACACATACTGTGTTCGTGTCCAGCAATGGCACGACTAAGATTCGCAATCCTCGGCAATGACACCTTGTTGCCGGGGGAGGTGAAAGATCTCTCTCCCAACAGGATCATAAGATTTATTAGGAGTCTGGACCTGGTGGGAGAAATATAAAAAGGTGTGAGCCACAATAGACCGCTCGGTCGCGGTGGAAGGGTGTTATACCCACTCACTTTAAACCTACCTACCTACCTACCTATATAGAATTTATTTCAATATCAAAATAGGTAGTCTATTATGGGGAACCCTGTATAAGTCACAAAGTAAGTACATTTTTTACAAAAAATTTTATTAGTATAAAAAATTCCGAGGTTGAGTGCTTCATTGCCTCGAGTACACAGCAAGCCCGCTCGTCTAAAACGACACAATAAACTTACCTGTTCCAGAAAATGTATCGTTTTCTATGGTAATAGTAGTTTTGAATCTGTTAACTACATCAGATTCGTTATGAGTAAAAGTGTACACAGCATTGGGATAAAGTTCGTTCAGCAACATAACAGGATTTTTATCTCTTGGTGCTAGAACTGTTGGAGATGATTTGTTTTCGTCGGCGATTTTATCACTTGTAAAATCGGTATCACCTTTAGGAATGTTTGTCGTAGATATAATAGTTCCGTTATTGGGAAATTGAATGAATGACTTCAATGCCTCCTCTGCAGCTCTTGCTCTAGCTACTTTTTTAGATGGGCCCGATCCACTGTATTTTTGACCATCAACTTCCACAAAAACATTGAAAACAGGGTTGTGCGGTGGTCCTGTTACATTGCCGACTTCATATTTTAAGCCAACTCGCAATTCATTAAGGATGGAAACTGGATTTTTGTCAGTGAGGTTGATCTCAGTCTTTTTACGTTTGGTTGGTATTGGTTTTTCATTCTGTTTTGCATCCTCTGGAAACAAATCAAGTTTATTATTAACTAAAAAAAATATATTGTTTTTGGCAACCTGTTTTATTTCTAAATGATTAAAATTATTTACGATATCCAAAAATATGACGTAAGGAACCTATTTTTACTGTTTATTTCAAAACTATGTTTATGCTTGCAAAAATTAAGTAGGAATATTACGATAAAAACGTATGGAGTAAAAATATATTTGGTTCGAATTTTTAAAGTCTGATAAGGTATACAAAAAAATCGTAAATATATATTTACAAAATAGGATGCAAGAAAAATAGTGACATTTCCACACTTCAAAAATAGCTCAAAAACTGCCTGTTTTCGCACAATTCACAAAGAGGTGAGGAAAAGACATACAAGTATATATTACCAAATAACTCGTCGAAAAAAATTAGAGTGAGCATTGCTTTCGTTTTTTGCAAATTTTTAAAAATCACCCCTACCTAGGGGTTGGAAAGTCGCCAAATCTAAAGAATTGCGAAAATAGAAATGGTATTAAAAGTTATTCTCACTGCGATTTTTGTTTCGAATGCACCTTAACAAAATGAAATAATAATCTCTATTCCTAAGAAGGTTGTAAACCAACCCCTACGACTATGTGGAGGTGCAATCATCCCCTAAAATATATAAAATCATATGAGACTTTAAAAATTGCACAAAAAAAAAACAGATTTTTCAAGACATATCTAATAAGAAATAAATGTATATGATGATCAACCACCCTTTTCTTAGGGTAAAACCACCCTTATCAATGGGGAAAATTCAATTAAATGCTAGCTTTTTCAAACAAAGCCTTAGCTTCGTATTTTTTTGATTCAAGTAGATAAAGCAAGTGTACCTAGATTTTTCGAGATCACTTTTAACCACAACCACCCCTTGTGGTTAAAAGTGAACCCCAAATGTGGAAAATTATATACAACTTAAAATTGTAAAAAAAATATTAATATGTTTTAGGATATCTTAAATATGATATTAATTAACATAAAACCACCGTTCAGAGTAAGTTTTAATAATAAGCCACCCCTAAAATGAAGGGTAAAGACACCCGAATTATAAGAAAAATTCAATAAAATGTTAGCTTATTTAAATAAAGTTTTAGCTTCGTATTTTTTAATCCAAGTGTATAAATCAGCCATTCTTAGATTTTTTAAGTTCACTTTTAACCAAACCAGCCCTATAAGGGAGTACATTCATCCCCTAAAATGTAGAAAATCATATACAAATTTTAAAATTGTAAAAAAAAATATTTTAATTTTAGAATATCTCAAATATAATATCAACATAACTTACTATATAACTACGTAAATTATTTATAAATTTATTTCGTATTAGACATGTATTGAACATATGAATATATTTTTCCGATTTCTAAAGTTGCATATAATTTTATATATTTTAGGAGATAATTTACCCCTCGCAGGGGAGGCTTTAGTCAGTAAAGAACTTAAAAAATCCAAGAAGGCCTGTTTGTTACACTTGGGATGCAAAATATGAGGCCAAAACGCTTTTTGCATAAGTTAACATTTTTTTTTAACTTTCCTCATAATATGGGTGGCTTTTGATCGAAGCTCACTCTGAACGTTGGTTTTATATTAATATCATATTTGAGATATCCTAAAACATCTAAATATATTTTTTACAATTTTAAGTTGTATATGTTTTTCTACATTTTAGGGGGTAAATATACCCTCTTGCAAGGGTAGTTTTGGAAAAAAGTGAACTCAAAAAATCTAGGTTCACCTGCTTTATATACTTCAGGATCAGAAGAATATGAAGCTTAGACTCTTTTTGAAAAAGAATGCTGCTTTATTCAATTTTTGCTATTGATAAGGTTGGTTTCACCCTTAGATAAGGGTGGTTGATTATCATATACATATATTTCTTACTAGACATTTCCTGAAAAACCGGTTTCTTACTATTTTAAGAGTTGCATATGATTTTATATATTTTACAACCTTCTCAGGAGTGGAAAGGTATTATTTCATTTTTCCAATGTTCATTCGAAACAAAAGTTGCAGTAAGAATAACAATTAATACCACTATTTTCGCAATTCTTCAGATTTGGCAACTTTCCAACCTCTAAATAGAGGTGATTTTTGAAAATTTGCAAAAAACGAAAAGCAATGCTCATCCTAATTTTTTGCTAGTAATTTGGTATAAAATACATGTCTGTGTGTTTTTTCCTCACCTCTCTGTGAATTGTGAAAGAACAGGCAGTTTTTGCGGTCACTCTTTTGTTAACTAACGATTATTTATGTTTCTTAGACTTTGCCTTTATTTATTTAAAAACGTTATGTTTCAACTGATAAGTATCTCCAGCCGTCTTCAGGTGAATACTGCTTTTTTGTACCTGAAGACAATTGAAGATGCAGTAAGACGAATGGAATTATGGAATTAGTATCACATCAAATGTTTTGGGTTAATAACTTATTTAAAACTGTAATATGAGTAAAAAGGAAGGCTTTGGACCGTAATAATAACCACCAATGGTTTAACACAAACCTCCATTAATAGGTTGACCGAATTCGACCAGGTCGTTTCGGCTTTATCTTGCGGGTTGCGTTATTGGGCACACGAATTCTCGCTTATTAAGTTTATGAGAAAATCCTAAACTATTACCATATGCCGAAAACTGTCCACTTTGCAAAATACAGGGTGTTTTATTTTTGTTGTTTTTTGTAATAGTCGGGTAATATTTTTAGTAGGTTTTCAATTGCAGCTTAGTTTACAAAAAAAGGGAATTTTATTAATGTACGTAAAAAAATTATAGGCTGTACACATAAATTGTTTCAAGAATAATTAGCAAAATAGAAGAATACGCTCTATTGAATCATTTTTAATAATTTTCAACAAAATATATTTTTTCTTCGAAATCAGGCTGTCACTTAAAAAACCGTAAGGGACATCCTATTTCAGATATTAAATAGGGATTACAAATAAGATTCTCAGGTTTAAAAATATTAGTGGCGTACTTGTATTTTTTGAAATAATATTGTATTTGTGCATTTTTATTTACACTAAAACATGTTCTCTAAAAACACTGTAAACGTTTAAAGTAAAAAAAGAAAGACTTTTAATTACCTGATAATTAAAAAAAAATAAAAAAATTCTTTTTTCATAAAAACATTTGAGGAATCACCCTCTTAAATATTTTAGATTATTTAATTTGTTAAGTTTTTATATAATAGGACCACTTCGGTCCTGGTCCCGGGGTATAGCGACTGAGTAAACTTAACAAAAACTTATTAAAACATGAATCCGCCACAAAATTATAGAACATATCTGTATAATATCTACTTTTGACATGATGGAGCTTCACCCTACAATGCTCACATTATTGTCAGTTTTGGCCAGCAATGGATTGGCAATGCAGGACCACCTCTCTCAAATCATTGAGACCGTCAAGGGTTTAGATCAATAATCGTTAATTAATGACAAAGTTAGTTAGGGGTCGTCCCTTAATCATATGATCTTTTTTAGCATTTTTTTAACCCTCCCCTCCCTCCCCGGTGATACGTGGTAAGGTTTAAGACTAACATCTCCCTCCTACCCGAAATCACGTCTATTTTTTTAGTACAAAAAATCTTAAAAATATTAGAATTTTATCTTTAATTACAGGTAAGCATGATCTAATTTAATTCTGAAAAATTAAGGACCGTGATAAAAATGTCGAAACAGATATTAAAGTCCAAAAAATTGCGCGTTCAACGACAAAATAAATACACGCGATATCTCACTACATTCCCCCTCGCTTCTTGTGATATTTCGTTATTTTTGACGAACCCCCTTTCGATCCTCGCGTTATTAATGGACGATCCCTTACAATATTTTTTCTAGTGATCGTTTTCTCAATAAATTTTAAAAATCCTACTTTTCTTTGAATTTATTTCGGAATATATTTCGGTTGTAAGCAACCGACCTGACAAATGTTCGTTTCAATTTGAATGACAAGGTTAAAATCATTCATTAATAAGGGATATTAATATATGATTTTGTATACGTTAATAATCCTCGTCACGATCACTGAAAAATAAGGTAACAACTGTTTCTTTGTTTCTAGAATCCTAAAAAAGCATGAAAATTGGTAAGCGATAAACACACTAGCAAGCATATTAATAGTTATTTTTTACAAACGTGTTAAAAATTCAATTTTTAACACTATCTAGATGCCTTAAAAATGTTACTTTGAAGCACTAGTGCCTTAAAGTAACATTTTAAAGCACTAGTGTTAAAAGTGAAATGTCAAATTTTGAAAGGTAACGTCAACGTTTATTTATTTACTAACATGTATATTAATTGTACAATTCAAACAACTTGAAAAACAAATTTCTTCCACAGTTCTAGCATTCTCCGTAGTTGAGGTGGATTGAACAGAAAAAACCGCATTCTCAGTCCTTGGTGCCTGTAAACATGCCGTAACCAACCAGCATCAACAACGGTTGTTAGAATTCATTAATAAATGCCAACTTCAACAATTTTATTTTTATATACTTTTTAAAACTCTATCTTGCAATTTTTGAATTATTTAATTTTTAACTGCATTACTGCGTTTGTAGAAAAAATATTGTATGATATTTGTGTTAAAAGTACGTTTAAAAGGACTCATGTGAGTTGCAGAACTCGCTTCGCTCATTCTAACCTAAGGCACATAATAACTATTAGAAGTGTTAAAAATACAATTTTAAGGCACGAATGTGAAAGTTTGCAGAATGAGCGAAGCGAGTTCTGCAACTCACATAAGTCCCTTAAAACGTACTTTTAACACAAATATCAAACAATATTTTTTCTACAAACGCGATAATGCAGTTAAAAATTAAATAATTCAAAAATTGGAAGATATAGTTTTAAAAAGTATATAAAAATAAAGTTATTGAAGTTGGCATTTATTAATGAATTCTAACAACCGTTGTTGATGCTGGTAGGTTACGGCATGTTTACTTCAAATTTGATACATCGTGTCAGTTGTAGCTCGTTTTATTTTTACTTAAAATCAACTTAAAATAGAAGAAAATATAGGAAAAAGTATTGGTTGCATCGATCCATTTAAGGAGATAGATGAAGCGGCCAGTAGAGCATCGATGAATTTACTCCCAGGAAATCTCGTATACAATATAATATTGCAGGCGTTGCTAAGAAAATATATACCTTGCGTATTTTGAGGAAAAAGCAAAGATTTGGAAAGCATTATCGTTATGGTCCATTTATTCAATGATCAAAGCTATGCTACGCATAAACAATGACGTGGATATCAGTACATTTTTTAAGCTTATTGCTTATTTAAAGTGTTCAAAAACTAAAGATTCTGAGCAAAGCGCAAATTGACCAGTTTCTGAACTCTGCACCTGAAGAAGAATACCTTCTGATGAAAGTAATTACCATTTTGGAAATTTTTGGTGCCAGTCGCAGGGAGGAGCTTTGTTAGTTGACTCTTGGCGACTTGGAAAATATGGGCACTTCATTGATGATTCATTCACATACGAGATACTAAAATTAAGATACCACGAAATTTCACTATCGTTGAAAAATCTTATTTGGATTATTATCAAAAGTATATGGCTCTTCGTCCAGCAAATGTAGGACATCGGAGACTTTTTCTAAAATACTCGAAGGGTAAAATGTACCAGAAATCCGGTCAGAAATAACTCTTTTGGAAAAACCCCTGCTGCTATAACAAGATTTCTGCAGCTTCCAAATCCGATCCTTTATACGGGGCTGTTTTCGCTGTTCTTTAGCGAGTTTACTTCCCGATGCTGGAGCAAATTTGACGACAATTAAGAAGCATGAGGGGTGGAAATCCTCCACCGTTGCTGAGGAATACATCGAAAATTCCTTGGAAAATAAGAGCTTTTTTGTCAGAAATCTACTCACAGTGAAAACAAAAGCAGCAGATCGTGCCTCAACGTCGACTGAGAATGCGGTTTTTTCTGTTCAATCCACCTCAACTACGGAAAATGCTAGAATTGTGGAAGGAATTTGTTTTTCAAGTTGTTTGAACTGTACGATTATTATAAATGTTAGTAAATAAACAATCGTTGACGCTACCTTTCAAAATATGACATTTCACTTTTAACACTAGTGATTTAAAATGTTACTTTAAAACACTAGTGCTTTAAAGTAACATTTTTAAGGCATCTAGATAGTGTTAAAAATTGAATTTTTAACACGATTGTAGAAAAAGACTATTATACGACAACAAAGAAAAAAAAACAACTAAATGGCTAGCCTTAAAAACATAATATTAAAAATAAATTGTGAATTGGTTAACCACAATATATGCTGTTTTAAAGATTTAATTTAAGAAAGCATAAACCAGTATTTGTTATTTACTTAACAGATTCGTGCATGTGTTTGTTTAGTAAAACTTGTGAGCCACACGCGTGTTTTATATTAAGCCCAGTTATCACTTTTTATAAATAACTTACCAGTGTACCTTAATGGTGATTTCCATTTCCACTGTTAGTGCTTATACTTAACATATTCCTATCCTTTTTTAACTGTATGAAAAAGAATAGGGCACAAATATATTTAACGCGCCCTAATCCTATCGACGGAAAATACTCAAAAATATATATTTCATTACCATTAGATCATTTAAAAATAAAACATAGATCACAAATTAAATAAAAATAGTAGACAAGAACCGTCTCCCCCTTACTATCCAGGTCAACGGAGCAACTATTTTCAACATTTGGATTTTTTAGTTTAATAAAACACAATAGCACATTCAATAAGTTAGCATATCTAGTTAACTTAAAAATATATGTAAAAAAATATTCTTTTTAGTGTAAAACAAATATACAGGGTGTCCGGAAAATGCATGTATAACGTTTGATGACAGACTCCGGACGTCAAAATAAGTCGATTTGAGCGAACTTACCTATATCCAAAATTGCTTCAATTAGCCCGCAGAGGACGTCAAAGATTTTAAAAATTTTGGTTTTTCCTAAATTTTTTAGTCGATTTCAATAATTTTTGGTGATGAGCTTGGGCTATAAAATGATGTTTGCTGTTGGTATAGTTATCCGGTGTAATTAACCTAAAGTATTATAAATGTAAAGTCATATGTATTTATTACTTCTGTTTTTTATGTCATTCACTTACTGACAGATTAGATACTCTTTTTTGGTAAAACGATGTATTTGAAAGATTTTTAATATCTTGCAAAATTTTGCTGCATGGGATAAGTGGTTATGTCAGAAAAAAAATTTCAATTACGTGCTCGGGCAAGATAGTTTATTAATAGTAATAAGAGTTTTCTACTAAACATTGTTTGGTGGTGTCAGTATGTTTCTTGCTACAATATTTCTGTTGGCCAATTGCTAACAGAATTTAAACATTCGGGCCACTATTTTAACTTCTAAAATCTTTTACGATTACGTTAAATATGGACAACTATACGAACTCCGAAAAAGCTGCCATGCTGTTGGTGTACGAGTTTTGCCAAGGAAATTGACATCAGGGTTTACATGGAGAGATTTCCTGACCGTCGTATACCAAATTTCGTGGCTGTTCGACGATACCTTTATGACCAATACCCTCATAGGTAGATTGGAAGAGGCGAAGATGCACCAGTACGATGGCTACCACGATCTTCGGACCTAAATATTATGTGTGAATTTCTTTTGTGGGATGCTCTTAAAACCGAAATTTATTATACTCCTGTAAACACGCGTGGTGAATTATGGCAACGAATTTTAAATGCAAGCAACCATCTTAATAATCCCGAGACATTAAATAATGTTCAAGTTCATTTTTTAAGATGTGTAAATAAGTGTATTTAATAAAATGGTCGTCATTTTGATTATTTGCTTATTTAATATTTTGTTTTTATTAAGTATTTTTAATTATTAATAAAATATCTTGCCCGAACATGTAGTTAAAAATGATTTTTTTTTCTGGCATAACCACTTATCCTAGCAAAAGTTTGCAAGAGATGAAAAATCTTTCAAATGCATTGTTTTATTAGAAAAGGGAATCTGATTTGTCAGTAAGCCAATTACATAAAAAATCAAAAGATGCAACTACTTATGACGTCACGTTTATAATACTTTAGGTTAAGTACAATCGATGACTATGCCAACAGTAATCTTTATTTTATAATCCAAGACTTATCACATCATCAAAAATTATTAAAATTGATTTGCACGTTTTTGAAAAATTTAGGAAAAATCTTTTTTAATCTTTGACGCCCTCTGCAGGCTAATTAAAGCAATTTTGGATACAGGTAAGTTCACTCAAATCGACTTATTTTGACGTTCGGAGTCTGTCATCAAAAGTTGTACACGCATTTTCCGGACACCCTGTATAATTACCAATATTAATAAATAAATAACACAATATATTTGAAATAACAATAAATTTACATAGTGGCGGATTCAGTACAGCCATCGGACATAAACTACCTGCTTTGACCAGACAAAAAAAATTAAAAGCAGTACAAAAAATATTAAAAATATGACGCATATTTTTATAACAAAGCATTTTATTTTACAAAGCATTTTGTATTACCTGAGCAAAGACAATTATTATGAAGCATTAAATATCAGTAAATTTTGAGGCAATAATTAAACTTTAACCTACATACAAACAATTTTTCTTAACTTTAAGTTAAATTTTCAACGGGAATGAATTCTTTGAAGTGTTTACCATCATTTTTTAAATTTTTTTAAATTAATATTTCATACCATAAAAAGAATTATTTAGTATGACGTAAACGGTTTTGACTCCGAGCGCGCAACCAAAAATGACGCGCAAAGGCCCATTTTCAGCGTTAAATTAAAATTATAAATAATGCAGATAGAGTTCCGGAAACCGAGTTTTTTTTTAAAGGATCTTTTTTGCAATTTCCTCCATCTCTTATGATTTTTGAGTTATGATCAAAAATCAAAATAGCTTCTTTTTTTCGTTTATTGTTAATAATAATTTCAATTTTTATTGGCAGAAAAAATTCCAAAGACGTCTTTTTTAGATATACATTCCGCGTCGAATGAGCTATCGCTCATATCTTTCGAAGCCTTCTAACTATTTTTCAGACAACACACTTCTCGACTAGACTATGTAACATATTATTAATATTTATTGTTACTGTTATACTATAATTATTTTTTTTAAAGTACGGAATCTATATCTTAACTTCATAAAACAGTTAGAATATATATACAGGGTGGTGCGTCACCGAGCGGAACATAGGAAATCCCATATAAATTTTAAGGGGGTCAATTATTGGCTCCCCCGTACATTTTACAGAAAAAATGTAAGATAGCTTTTTGAAGAGACCAATCTGACAAGCCCTCGTGCAAAGTTTAAAAAGAATTTAATAAGCGAATCTTGAATGATTCAATTAAATGTAATTGCAAAATTACCAAATTTTCGGTTTAGGTAAAACCAAACAGGCACCAGTAAAATGAATATTGTCCCTGACATGAGGAAAAGTGTCAATAAATCAGTGACAGTCGGTATTTGAAAAAAAATAATTATTTAATTGACGAAAAGTATCCATAATTAAGTGGCATTATGCGGGAAACAGTTTTAAAGCAGTATCTGAAATGTCCACCAAGCCCATTCCGTCCCTTTCAACTATTATACGTATTGTCAGTAAGTTCGAGTCCAAAGGTACCGTAATAAATAATTGTAAATGTTTAACTCAGGATATCGAAAATAAAGCCGAAGAAAGAGAGAACAGAGATCTTAATACTCTACTGAGTGTGGAGGAAAACAAAATGTTTAGTATGAGGGTTCTTGGGAAAGAGGTAAATAAACATCATACAACGGTAATGTGCACTTTGAAAAAACACAAATATTATTCGTATAAATTCGAAAAACATCAAGAGCTGCAGGATTATTTATTCATTCGTATGGCATACATGCAATATAACAAAAAGAGAAAAATTGTCCCAATACTAATGATCGCAAACCACACTCCTCTCTGATATGTCTAATGGTCTGGTTTGGAGCACCGCAATCGCATTCCGGTGACTGAGCTATGCCCCATTTGTAAAGTGAGTCGGAGCATAGTCCATGTCCAGTGCGTATTCTGTTTAACCGGACCCATTGTTTTCTATTTAGCTCAGCACCTGTGGTGTCGCAATCATAGCCCTCAAACCATAGTCGTTCTTGAGGATTCTCAATGCGTTGACATTCTGTTCCCATAAATTTCTTATTGAGGTGTTATTCGAATCCAGCTGTTCGGCATTTAACATTGGTGGATTTCTAGAGCGTAGTCTGTTCCGGCGAAGGCGAGGTATATCTTCATGAATGGGCAGCTCCGGGTTTCCTTGAATGTTACGGAACTCCCTGAGTAGTGCCTCTGTTCTGCGGATTTGGGGCGGAAGGATATTACTTAGCAGGGGAAGCCAATATAAGGGTGTGGGTCTGATCGTTCCTCAGTGGCGGCTCTTCCTTAGGTTTGCAGGTTTGCGCAACCCCCAAAAAAGGTTTAAAATAAAATTTAAAAAATATATATTTTAATCATTACATAGTTACACATTTTTTTTTAATTCCAAAATCTGTATTTATATTATCTGAAAATAACAGCCAAATTATTAAAATAACTTGACTGCTTTCGCTAAAATATCATTAATTTAATTGCGCGTCGCATCCTCGAAGCCGATGCCGATGCGATGGTTGCAATCAAAATGCAAACCCAGTTGGATTTAGTACGAGTACGCGTAAGTATATGGAGTTGCCTATCCTGGGATTTGGCGCTCATAAGCGGCATGAGGTTTGCAGTTAGAGTGCAAACGTTTGTTTATCTGGGGCTGATTTAGATTTATTGAAGTATAATTTGTTATTTTGGTTATCGCGCAGTACTTAATTGCATTTTTTAGAAATCTTTTGTGTGTTTAAAATGAATTCGGTGCAAAGTTTAATTGCAGAGCCGTTTGGCCGCTGATCTTTAGCTGATAAAGCGGAAATAAAAAAGGCCAATTCCTCATTTATAAATAAAACAATCTGTGTCAAGTAAAAAAATGAGTTTTACTAGAACATTTAATGCTAAGCTCTATAAAAAAACATACGTGGATGTGTGCCACACAGCCATGTTTAAGTCTGTCTATTTATTTTCATTATTTTATTTATTTTAAAACATTAGGATTGCAACCCCTTACTTTTTAACCCACGAGCCGCCACTGTCGTTCCTGTAATCAGGCGCATAGTGTGGTTTAGTTGGGTATCAATCAGATTGACATGGCAGCTGTTCATCCACACTGGAGCACAGTACTCAGCAGCAGAGAAAACCAATGCCAGGGACGAAGTACGCAATGTATCCGCCCTCGCTCCCCAGGTCGTCCCACACAGCTTCTGTATTATATTATTGCGTGTTTTTATTTTGGCGGCAGTATTTTCCAGATGTTTTCTATATGACAGGGTACGGTCAAGGGTAACCCCTAAGTATTTAGGGTATCTGTTATGGCGGAGAATGTCGCCATTAAACTCTACTTGGAGCTCCACATTTGCTTGTCTATTATTAAGATGGAATGCACATACTTCAGTTTTGCTAGCACTGGGTCTGAGTCTCCATTTTTAAAAGTAAGTGTTTAGCGTGGCCAAATCCTCTGTGAGACAGGCCTCTGTCTGGTCAAGTTCTAAGTTCTTTGGCTCTAAAAGCAAGGGCAATGTCATCAGCGTAGCAAAATTTAGTTGACCTGGTTTCTGGAAGGGCCATAGTATATAAGTTAAACAGGAGAGGTGCAAGAACAGAACCTTGTGGTAGACCATTGTTTAGCTTCCTCTCTCTACTCCTGGTCTCCCTCAAGTGAACCTGAAAAAATCTGTGATAAATCATGGCATTAAGAAGGGCAGTAGTTGTACAGCACCTAGTTACATTTAACAATTTATACACCAGACCTTCTCTCCATACTGTGTCATATGCTGCGGTAAGATCGACAAAGGCGACGCGGTCTTCTGCTTTTCTTGGTAGCCGGCTTTAATAAATGTTGTTAGGGCCAGGACCTGATCACAGCAGCCTCTCTTAGGTCTAAATCCTGCTTGTTCTATAGGGATCCGACTCAGAATCAAGTTACTTATTCTGTTATAGATAGTCTTTCCAGGAGTTTGTATGTGCAGCTAATCAAAGAAATGGGTCTGTAATTTTGGGGAAGATCTGGTGCCTTTCCAGGTTTTTAAATTGCTATAATCTTTATTTTCTTTAATTCATTGGGCAGGATTCCATTATGTAAGATGTTAGAGAAGAAACGAGTTAACCAGAGTCTGGCCCTAATCCCTAGGTTTTTTAGAAATTCTGGATGAATATTATCCAGCCCAGGAGCCTTACCGTTCTTAGTTTGTTTAAGTGCTTGCTGCAGTTCTTCCATTGTAAATGCCACGGAGAGATGTGTTTTGTTTAGGCATTGAGCTTTTAGGGTCGTGAATTTACGTTTTATTTCTGTAGTATGTTGCTTGTCACGTGGTGCTTTCGAGTTCTCTACTATGTGGTTTGCTATATGATTCACTGAGGTGCCTGGCCTTGGTCCGAGCTGTCATTGGCTCCGCCCAACTTACGCAATACATTCCATGCCTTTCTACTTGAGTGCTTAAAGCTCATGTTTTCTACTGTCTCAGACCATCGCGTTCTTCTGGCTGCGTTTAGCTGGTTAAGGAGATCATCAGCTATTTCGTTGTCGCCACTCCTATTAAATTCTTCATAAAGTTGTTAACATTGTTTGTTCCATCCCGGAATATATTCCTTCCGATATCCGCGAGGAATATGCTTCTTTGCAGAGGCAATAAGAGCTTTGATGAAACGGCGGTAGTTCTTTGGGTCTGGTAGAATAAAGCAGACGTATTTATCCAAGTGGTCTGAGAAACCTTGCCAATTTGCCTTTCGAAAATTCCATCTTGGTCGCGGCACAGATGTAATTATTGGGACTGATAGGCCAATATCAAGAATCACAGGTCTGTGTTGACTGTGTGGGAATTTATTCAAAACTTTTCTTGATGTAGGGATTGGGCGGCCTTCGTTATCACAAGAAACGAAACAGAGGTCCGGGTTATAGTCTCTTTGCCAGGCGGCAGACCGGAAAGTACCAAATCTTTGACATCAAAAACCAGATACAAGTTCCTGTTCTCCGCCCAGTTGACAAGTGCAATTCCGCAGTCATTGTTCTGAGCATATTTCCATTGTTCGTGATGACTGTTGAAATCACCAGCGTATATATTTGGGTGGTTGGCATCGGGCAGAACATCAGTTGGCCAGTCATTGTTTGGCGGCTCGTAGACGTTGTTAATAGTGACTTCTTCCACCTTTATTGTAACTAAACGGATTTCATTTGTGGATCCTGCAGAAATAAGCTGAGCATGTTCGATATTTGACCTCACGTAGGTGGCAACTCCGTACGTTCTGTGATACGTGGCTCCTAAAAGATCGTACCCATAAATCTTGCCTCGTTTACGAAGGTCTTCCTCTGTAGCAGCATGAGTTTCCTGGATTAAAACAACGTCAATGTTATGTTCCAGCATGAGTTTGGAAAGATATTCACTCTTGGCTCGGCTTATGCCTTCTATGTTCAATTGGCATACTCGGACTGAAGGTCCGAGTTTTTTAGTCAGTTGGACCTGATAAGGTCCATTTTTTGTTTTTTGATGGTCAGAGTTCGCTTTGCATGTTTATAGCCAGGAAATCCATATCAGAAATTGGTCTGGCTGCCGAAACGTTCTAGCTCATTTAGCGTTACCCAGGGTGCACGTACAGTATTCTACTGTGGACGCGAGCTAGTTTGCACCCTGCAGAGCTGCAGGAAGGAGATGAAGAGCGAAGAATGGCATTTTGTTTGGAAATGATGGAAAGAGCAAATAACGGTAGGAATTTTTTAAGAAATATTTGTTTTACCAATGAATGTACATTCACCCTCAACAATGAACCAAATGTTCAGAATTGCCGGTATTGGAGCCTAGAAAATGAACATCGCTTTGTTCATACTCGGACACAATATCCCCAAAAAACAAATGTATTCGTGGGAATTATCGGACCCCATATCATTGAACCCTTTTTATGTATAACCTGACAGCAGAAACCTATTTGGACTTATTTCAAAATCAAATTGGACCTGCCTTGGAAGAAGTTGTTCGGGGAGATCAAATAATCTGGTACCAAATGGATGGTTGCACCGCACATAATGCCCGTATGGTTAGAGTACCTGGAAAATGCTTTTAACGGCAATATTATTGGTCGACGCTACCGGATACTTTTGCCAGCCAGGTGACCTGATCTTTCACCGAATGACTTTCTGTGGGGTCACTAAAAAAGTGTCATTTATAAAAGTGTAAAATTTGATAATCTAAACCAGCTACAAAACGCTATTTTGTTAGAATGTAATAAAATTTCGCAATATCACCTTAGCAACGTTAGAAATTAATTTTATGATCGGTTGGGATATTGTTTAGCTGTTAATGGGGGGTTATTTGAAAATTTGGTTAATTAATGTTTTTATGTAATTCTCTATTATTTTTTAAAAAAGTTATTGTATTTTATTTCATTTTATTTTACCACACCTAGTAAAATATTAAGAGTTTAGTTCTCTCTATTTCGGATCTATTTTCGATATTCTGAGTTAAACATTTACAATTATTTATTGCGATGGCTTTGGACTCGAATCTACTGACAATACGTTAAATGGTTGAAATTGACCAGATAGGCTTGATGGGAAAACAAATTAAAAATATTTCAAATACTGCTATTGCTTTAATTAAATTCTAGTATGATAAAATTATTTTTTTAATGATCGACAGTAGTAATAATTGTCATTAGTTAAACTTAATTGTTACATTAAATAAAAGGTTGGATAAAAAAATAATGTTAACGTGTCTTTTACTTTGAATGTAATGGATGTTAGATTCATGAAACGAAAAAAAACATTCCTTGTATTCGGCTGTACGTCAGATTTGACAAAGCCTTATAACAAATTGTATGATGGTGGCTGGTGTCTGTTTGGCTTTACCTAAATCGAAAATTTGGTAATTTTGCAATAACATTTAATTGAATAATTCAAGATTTGCTTATTAAAATTTTTTGAAACTTGGCACGGGGGTTTGTCATATTGGTCTCTTCAAAAAGTTATCTTACATTTTTTCTGTAAAATGTACAGGGCAGCCAATAATTAACCCCCTTAAAATTTACATTGGATTTCCTACGTTCGACTCGGCGACGCACCACCGGGCATGATAACTAGAACTACCGAAAATCATTAAATATGTTAATTCACAATGTAGAGCCGAAGTGAATGCCCTAATTCTAAGTAATGTAGTAATTATGTATTACTAGATACCATCCATTTATTTTATTGTTTGGGTCTTAAAAAATACTTTTATAAATATAAACAATTTGAAATGTTCAAAAAGGCTCAGCTGACCTAGATATAATTCAAATGAAATAACAATAAGACTCTGCTGTTTACCTTTACATTCAGTTATTAACACGTCATTGTCAGTGGAAATCTGCGCAGAAGCTAAAATGGTACAGGTATTACTTAACTTCATACTATCATTCGCATTTATAAGCTGCTTCCAAGTGTCACCCTCAATTTTGTTTTGAAAATTAAATATGCATGACAAAGCGTTTAACGCAGCCCTGTTCTTGGATAGTTTTTTCGATGGACCAGATCCAAAAAACTTTCGGTTAAGATCTTTAATTTTGAGAGAAATTACGAACTTTGGGCAATGAGCAGGACCTGTTATGCTTTCAACTTCATAAGTTAAAGTAGAAAACAGTTCGTTCAAAACGGAAATTGGATTATTACCATTAATAATCTGACTAACTTGTCCAGGTTTGACTTTTAAAGGATATGAAGAAATACCTAAAATTAAATCCAAAAACAAATAGATATGCCATCGAGGGTTCGACATGAAATTCCCTCGCAATTTTGCCATGTATTTTTAATTATTGGGTGGCACAAGCAAAATTTTTAATTTAAAGAATTCCAAAAATACCAATAATCGACAACAACATTTTTATTTATTAAAAAGATTGTGGAACACAGTCACAGTAAATTAGCCCTGTTAAAATAATTGTTATTTTGAAAATTGCACAAAGAAAACGGTGTGTTAGTAAGATATTCCATGCAAACATATTACAGAAATTCAACTGAACAATCAAACAGCAAAAAGAACTAATTTTGCATATTATAAAACCATATTTACTTACGTGCCCACAGGGATAAGAATCCAATTCCAGCATGAATACAGCCTAATAAAATGCCTGTACGATCCTTATTTATTTTTGTGCTCAAATATTTTTAAATTAAAATGGAATTTTTACTAGTAATACCATTAGAAGTTAAATTATTTCCGGAAATTTTTTGGAGCTTACGAATATTTTGAATAATTTTCTCAAAATATTTGTGAGCGAGAAGAAATTTCCTGGCATAATTTGATTTCGAATGGTATTTGGTAAGAAAATTTTACACCAATAATTATTGACGTCTATAATTAAAAAAATATATTGATAGGGAAGCAATGAAAAAAAAATAGTTACACAGAAGCATCAGTTTTAGATGTAATATATCTTATATTACATTTGAATACTGAGTTTCCTTTACTTAAACCGGTAGAAAATTTTATTTCAGCAGTAAGTCTACAAGGGTCTACGTATACTTTATAACATTTAAGCTTTAAGGCCGGTCCAAATTTTGTATTTATCAATTTCAGTTACATAGAAGCATCAGTTTCGGATGTAATACATCTTATATTACTTTCGAACATTGAGTTTACTAAAACCGGTAGAAAATTTTATTTCAGCAATAAGTCTACCAAGGGTCTACGTATACTATATAACATTTAAGCTTTAAGGACGGTCCAAATTTTTTTTCTACCAATTTTAGTTACATAGAGGCATCAATTTCGGATGTAATATATCTTACATTACTTTCGAATATTAAGTTGACTTTACTAAAACTGGAAGAAAATTTTATTTCAGCAATAAGTCTACCATAGATCTATGTCCTAAAAACCTAGGCGTTAAGGATGGTTCAAACTTTTTTTTACCAATTTTAGTTACATAGAAACACCAGATTCGTATGTAATATAAGTAGGAAAAAGAAGGAAGTAGAAAAACAATTCAAGGTTCATTTAGAAATTGTTGCGAAATGGTTTGTCTCTAAGAAGTAAATAAATTATAATATATTTATTGTTTAACTTTCTTTATTTCCGAGTTTTTTTTTTCAAATAATATAATATAAATAAGTTTAACAAAATACGTTTTATAAAATTGTGTATTATCAATTGTCACTTTTTTATGTCAAAAAATTTTCACTATAATACCCTCCAGGGTACTCCAGGAAAAGAAAATTTCCGAAAAAATACATAGGTTACCATGGCAACGTTGAGAAATGCTTGTATTTCATTGGTCGAAAAATGTTGGTGTGAAATTTTCAGGGTAAGCCACGTAGTAAATATGATGACATTAACAAGTTTTAAAATGACTCTCGTAAATTACTTTATTTTTCAATTCAATACCATTTTAAGAAGGCACATCTGTTTATATTTAAATTGTTTTCATTGTTTTTAAAATATGGATACGGAAAATTGCTATTTTTTTTGTTCTATGAAATTTTTTGTAACTCTTATAGTTTATATAGTCTAGTCCAAACATTTCGTCATAGCAGGTTTCTGCCGGTAAATGTACCGTGTCGGTTTTTTGTTTTTTTTTTTATTTTTTGGTGTTTGACCCCCAACTCTGACTTCAGATTCGTGTTCAGCGAAAAAAAATACACCAGAAAATCTTAGTCCGACACCCAGCACACACCACTTTTTTTTTTTTGTGCATCTGTGTAAGTCTGTTTCTTGCAAATACCAAAAATTTACGGTAAGCAATATATTGGTGAGCATTGCTTGAGATTAGGTAGTTAAGTAAACTTTTAGCTTTGTTTCTAAGGTACAAAGATTTTTAAAAATCTGAAATTTGGCAACACGATCATTGGAATTGTTACGTTCTTTGCGCAAATTATGCCCGTGAGACGCCGCCATAATGCAATTATGGCGCATTAAACGTATTTTATCTTGTCAAAGTGTTTTAACAGTAATACGAGGTAGGTTTAAAAAGTGAAAAAATAAAAACGACTTACTTGTTTGGGGTAAACCTTTTTAATTTTTTTACATAGTCTCCTTTTAGGCTTATACACTTCGTCCAACAATGTTCTAATTTGTTGATCCCTTCCAAATAATAGGATTTGTCCAAGTCTGCAAAATATCGATCAGTGTCTGCAATCACTTCCTCGTTTGAATAGAATCTTTGTCCCGCCAGCCATTTCTTTAAATTGGGGAACAAATAGTAGTCCTAGGGAGCCAAGTCTGGAGAATAGGGGGGATGTAAAACGAGTTGGAATTCTATTTCCATTAATTTTGCGACCACAACTGCTGAGGTGTGTGCTGGTGCGTTGTCGTGATGGAAAAGGACTTTCTTGTGGGCCAATCGTGGGCGTTTTTCTTGCATCTCGGTTTTCAAACGGTCCAATAATGATGAATAATATGCACCTGTAATAGTTTTACCCTTTTCCAGATAGTCGATGAGGGTTATCCCCTGCGAAGCCCAAAAGACAGTCGCCATAACCTTTCCGGCCGAAGGAACGGTCTTTGCCTTTTTTGGTGCAGATTCCCCCTTGGTAACCCATTGCTTAGATTGTTGTTTGGTCTCAGGAGTATAGTAATGAATCCATGTTTCATCCACAGTGACGAAACGACGCATAAAGTCCTCCGAATTCTTCTGGAACAGCTGCAAACCATCCTTGCAACACTTCACACGATTCCGTTTTTGGTCAAGCGTGAGTAATCGTGGCACCCATCTTGCGGATAGCTTTCTCATGTCCAAATGTTCATGTAAAATATTATGTACCCGTTTAGTCGAGATGCCCACATCACTAGCAATCTCACGTACCTTAACTCTTCTGTCATCCATCACCATATCATGGATTTGATCAATGATTTCTGGAGTCGTGACCTCCACAGGCCGTCCAGAACGTTTAGCGTCACTTGTGCTCATATGGCCAGTCCGAAAATTTTGAAACCACTTGTAAACTGTTCTAATCGAAGTTGCAGAGTCACCAAAATGTTTATCAATCTTCTCTTTAGTCTCCTGAGGCGTTTTACCTTTCATAAAGTAATGTTTAATCACCACACGAAATTCTTTTTCGTCCATTTCTTGAAAATCACTCGACTTCCTTGATTCACACGAATGCCAAACACAAAGAAATAGACCAATATGGCTGACCATTGGTGTGCGTTCATTCAACAGATGCTACTAACTAAACATGACGATACGCGCCGGTGGTGCCATCTCTCGGACTTTGCACAGACTTTTCAAACCATCCTCGTATTTAGGCGATTTTGCAACTCTTTGATTGCGTGAATTAAAATAAATTTCCCCAATTATATTTCAGACATGACAAATCACAATGTCTACTAAATCTAAGCCAGTACAAACCTTCGCAATTTTGAAAACTTTTAACACAAACAAAACAATATCTGAACGAAACTATAACTCACTAAAACAAACAAATAATGGTAAAACAAGAAACATTGTTAAATGTGTGTTGAAAAATTTACAGCACATACCATGTTATGTTAAAGGGAAATATAAATAAATTAGTGTCCGTTAATGTCCGACCAAAAGTTATTTATTGACTGAAGCTGAAGGTTTCATCTATCCAGGAATCTTAATTCAGAACTGACTAAAAGTATAAAATTTTAAAAATACCGATGCAAATAAATAAATTGCATTGCAACGCCCTTAAAATATATCAGACACAATGAGCTAACATCATAGATAGAGAAAGCATTTTATTCATAAATGCAATCGAGAGCTGCGCCCAACATGTTTTTGGTTATTATTGGCGATAGAATGGTACAAGCACAGTTTGTACTTACTTGTGAAATAATAACCATTTTAATTTATTCAAAGTACTTACACAAAACTAAAATTTATACAATTGTCACAAAAATAACCCAAAAAAAAACAAGAAACATTTATACTAAAACGCCATATTGAATGTGTCATCTGTCGAGCGAAGCTGAAGGTGGTATAAGTACGCTTCTACGAAAAATCCGCTGTTGTCACATTGTCGCGCCTTTATTAGTAGCAAAAAGAAAATAGTATTTTGACATCATTACTTTTCTGTTATAATTATAGAAATAAATATAACAAACGTTATTCAGTTTAAAATACAATAGTAGAGCTTATTTTGATGTAATTTTAGAAATAAATAAAGTAAAATTTAATCATAATATACTATCAAGTAAATGAAACAGAAAGATACTTGGCAGCCACGCTTTACGACAAAATAGTATCTAGTAACCATTTTCCCGGGTTTTGGTGGATTTTAATGTTTCGAGTACAGAGGTTTATTCATCGCTATGTTAATAGTTGTAAATAGCCTAATCTTCAGCTTTTTTGGCCGAAACTTCGGACGGTCACTATAGGGCCATTGTTGGTCATTAAACCTTCCGATGTTCAATTCCCAAGCACAGTCGGCCAAATAAATTATGTAGAATTTGTATTAAAAAAGATCAAATTAAACCGGTCTTAAAAACAATTTATTCATGGCAAACGTACCCCTGAAATAAATAAGAATAAGATTAAAATCACCCTGTACACTTGCCGTCAGTGACACAAGACACACTTTATACCACTGTAAGGGTAGGTAAGAGGCTCCAAGACGGCGTCCCATTCCACAAATAATAGTAGTGATATTACTTTATTGGTTCTTTATATGCTAAGCTAAAGTTTAAACCTTTTAAGGTTGGGGAATAAAGCTGTTTCTGTTTAAGAAGAAGCTTAAAAAAGTCTATCAAACAGAGGTACCTAATAGTTAAAATTATCTATGGTTAGTGACCTTCTCTGAATCACTCTTCTTTAAAAAAAAATAGGGACAATAAAGACGGTTTTAGGCAGTCTAAAATATATTTTAAAGTATTACAATTATAAAGCAATTGTTTGTAGATGATGGTTAAGGAGTTATATATACAGTTAAAGTTTTAAAAAATAAATTTTTGTTTTATTTTATTTTTGTAATGTACATATATATAAGGACACACAATTTCACGTCAATCAGGCAAATATTCTCAAGATACACGCACATTAACCGTATTTTATTCTACTACATAATAAAGTACTTCTTAAACTTTTAACTAGGGTTTTCTCAAACCTGTTTTTAAACCCGGTGAGCAAGATTTCTCGGAAAAGGTTTTACCGAGCTGTATCAAATTTTAACACAAGCTTTTAAAGTATAGCTTCTAGTAATATTAATCAAGGATTTTTTCGCTAATTCCTTTGATCAATTACAATATAAATCCATGCCATTCATGTACAAACTATATAAATAGGTTGCAAATCCATGGGATTTTTACTTTGATATGATTGTTAAATTCTTTAGTGTTTAATTTTCTAATCTTTGTTAACAAGAATTTTTTTTCTTACAACAATAAAAAATATTTGACTTTGATTTGACAATTAATGATGTACTTTTGGTTTTATTATTTTGGATGATCCAGTCCAGAGATATTGTGCCCCCGCAAGACGTTTTTGCTTAGAGGTGCTCCGGAAGATCAGCTATAGCAGCTTCCAAAATAATTATTTTTACAATTAAGAAATGTTAAAACACTGTTAAAAGTTACCGTAATATGTGTACAAATTTTTACTTTAAAAGATTAAAAGGTCTTGTCACGAAAATTCTAAATAATCGATTTTTTTGGGCCTCCTGAGTGTATAAAGCTTCTTGATTGGAGACTAAAGGTTCTAAAACTGTGCAAAGAATTTTGCAAAATCCTTATGTAAATTGGCTCTGGCTAAATTCGCTGAAATTTCGCAGCAAGGTAGCTTTAAAGGTCCTGATCAAAAGTCGCAATAGGTACAACCACCCAACCCCCTCTTCCCCCAGACACATCTCACATACATTAAACTTCGTTAAAGCGTTT
Organism: Listronotus oregonensis; assembly: GCA_019359885.1. Lineage (NCBI taxonomy): Eukaryota > Metazoa > Arthropoda > Insecta > Coleoptera > Curculionidae > Listronotus > Listronotus oregonensis. Next base: position 57,462 of record JAHBCN010005101.1, read on the forward strand.
TCTTTCACTGTCAAAACCTGTCCCCAACCCCTTCCTACACTTAGACCTTACCACACCAAAGGGTGAATGTTGTGTGAGTTAGTGACTAATCTACTACAAATAAAATATCCCATTCAAACATCTACATACTCTTAAACAATTTAAAGTAAACAACTGGTTTAAAAAACAATACACAATTTTTAAACATAAAAATTTATTTGCATTTACACCAGTTATCTTGATCATAAATCATAATTCTTCTTTATTTGATATGCTGGGCTATGGTTTTTCAAGGCTATTTTCTTGGCCAAAATGGTGATAAAACTACCGCATTTAGCAATTATTTACACTTGAATTTTTAGGATATAAACAAAATATACACGAAATGGTGACAGACAGCCAATGTGTTTGTTTATTTTTATCATTTATACTTGTTTATTTCAAAGTCACTAAGTATTCCCAAGAGGTGATTTTTTTGTGGGTTATACTCAAGCAGGTATGTACAAGATCTTTAATTAAATTGACATGGCATCTGGAGCCTTTATTTTTCGAGATAGGGAAAAATATTTTATATAAAAATTGTGTG
>JAHBCN010005102.1:0-57847 GCA_019359885.1 Listronotus oregonensis
GATTCCGAACGTCATGTTGTAAAAGGGGGGGAAAGGGTTTAGTCGGTCGGCTACAACCAACCCGACACTATCTGGGCACATAAGATCGCATCGGCCCCCCCCAGATGTCTGTAACAGATTCCAAACCCCCCTTTAAAAAAAAAAAAAAAAAAAAAATATATATATATATATATATATATATATATATATATATATATATATATATATATATATATATATATATATATATATATATATATATATATATATATATATATACAGGGTGCCACAGCCCCGAGTGCATGCATGGGGTTTCCGGAAACCGTAAGAGATACGAAGTCGGGTTAAATTAGGGAAAAAGTTGCGCATTTAGGTGCCTAACAACATGTCTATTAGAAAGTTGTAAAATTACGAGTATTCCCCGGAGATATCTGGAAAAAAACCCCAAATTTTTGCCGATTTCTTTTTTTTTTTTTCTGACGTTATTTAAAGAGATATGAAAAAACGAAGACCTTTCTTATGGCCTTTTTTTAAGCTCTTCAAAACAGCGTTGAGTTTTTTTTCCTTACGACGTTTTTTTTTCGATTAACCATCATCAACTTTATTTTTTAAATACATCACCAAATTTTTTTTATTGTTTTTTTTAAACAGTTATAATCCCAATTACAATGATGTATAACCTTAATATTTTTCTGTTAAATAAACATATTTTCCATAAGAGACAATGAGTTAGACAAAGAACGAAATTTTTTTTTATAGGGGCGTTCCTTTTTTTAAATAAATATTAAGTGTTATACATTTTTCTAATTGGGATAATGGGGTTTAAAAAAATTTAAAAAAAAAAAACCCGGGTCCGTTTTAAAAAAAGAAAGTTGAGGAAAAATTTAAAAAAAACAAAAACGGGGGCGGAAAAACGTTTTTTTGTAAAATTAAAAAATTGGTCATGAAAAAGTTTTTTTTTGTTTTTCCATATCTCTTTAAATAACGGGGGAAAAAAAAAAAAAAAAATCAGCAAATTTGGTTTTTTTTCCTTACCCCCGGGGGACTCGGAATTACAACTTTCTAATAGGCATTTGGGGAAAATTTTAAATGCGAAATTTTGCCAAAAACCCCTGTTTTCCTATCTCTCAGGTTTTTTCCGGGATCCCCACCCCGGCTAAAATAAAAAAATATATATATATATATATATATATATATATATATATATATATATATATATATATATATATATATATATATATATATATATATATATATATATATATATATATATATATATATATATGTATATAAAATAAACAGCTGAACCTATTTTTTCCCCTTTAAAAAAATAATGAATAGGTTTTTTTGGTTTATACTTGAAAAAAAATTTTTTTTTAAATTTTTTTTATAAAACCCTTACAATCCAAAAATTGGCGTATGGACCAAAACCAAAATGGCTGAATTTTTAAAAATTTTGAGTTAAAATTTAAAAAAAAATTTTTTTTAGGTCAAAAAATATAGGGACGTGGAAAGTTTAATTATTTTTAAAAATAGTCAAAACCAATTTACTTATCCATTCCCCAGATGGTTGGGGCCCTTGGATTTTTTTTTTTGTTTTTTTTTTTATCAAATTCAGTAAAACAGAAAATAAATAGAAGCATGGTTATGTCTGTTGTAAACTTTACACTACCTTTTTTATGTTTAGCGAATCCATAGAATAAATTATGTAGAGGAAAAACATTGTCAAAAATTTTTTTTAAAACCCTTTTTAAAATCAACGACATAAAAATGGATTTTATGAGATAAAGAATTTAAATTTTTTACTCTAATTGATATTTTATTGTTAGAAATTTTAATATGCCCTATTACATCAAAGTGTGATGGGTAATTTAAAAATTTAAACCTTTTTTTCTTAACCATTTTACAAACGTTAATATGTAAAAATACGTGATATAAAAAAATTTATGTTATATTATATTATAAACCGTTGTTTATTATACGTATAGGGCCCCCAAAAATGGTGCTTTATATACACAGTGTCTTATTTTCAACATAATTGTTAGTGCTAACAAAAAAGTAAATGAAAAAATAAAATTTTTTTGACTGGTTGACACTAACGGGTTGGGAAAAAACGAAGTGTTTATGAATTATTTAAAAAAAAAAAGGGACACTTATTGCATCTTTTCCCCAAATAAGGAATTTTATTAAATAAATTCAACAAAAATTAAAAAAAAATTTGGGATTTCATGGGATTCTTGGAACCCATCTTCTCGTTTCATAGGCGAATAGGTAGGACTGGGAATTTTCAATTTTGACCCTAAAATTTCGATGTTTAAGAACGTACAAAAAATTTCTTGGATACTATTTCATTTCTTTTGTATTCCTCCCCTTTAACGATGGCTGCAAAAAAACAAGAGTTTCTTGTATCTTTTAAACAGGTTATATTCCAATAGTTCTTTACTAAATTTTTAAAAAAAATGGAAAATTACTGTTTTGTTTATTTTTTTTTTGACATTTCCCCAAAATTTTCACAAGCAATACTTTTTGTAAATATTGTCCTTTTTTAAATATAAAATTTGTGACAATTTTTTTTCCCTGAATTATTGTTTTGACAGTTTGCTTACGAGTAATAGTTGCCTTCTAGAATTCGTGAGAAAAAATTTTGGGTTTAAACTCATAATAATATTATTTAATAATCTTTTCATATGACAATATAAAAATTAAAAAAAAAAATATATTTACTACTGTCATGGCGGTGAGGTTTTTTTCCGTTGGTAATATTGAATTGTAGCACGGGGAATTCCTTGGTTCCCCCCTTTATGAACCTTCTCAGCCTAAAGGCAGTCTTTTTTCCTGCCACTATCGTGACATGTCTTTTTTAAACCCGAATTGTAAAACCATAACGCATGGTAAAAAAAGTACCTGAACAAAAAATGTGATATTAATAAAAGTGAAAGTACGACTTTTAATTACCCAACCAACAAACACCACAACTACAATTGTAGTAAGATTAGTGGCGGGTTTAATAGAAAGCATATTAATTTAAAACCCCCATTTTTAGCAAACCATATTACAAAAGTTTAAGGTAACTCTAAAAAAAGACATAGGCATATATGTGTATCTAATAATATATCACAAAATAGAAATTTTAAAAAAATATGTTTGTTCCTGTTTAATTTTTTTTAGAACAATTTTAAAAAAAAAATAAGTTAGTAATATAAGTAATGTCTTACGGTAAATATCATGTTACTAAAGTTTACGGAACAAGTTACCTTCATTATTATTAGTGAAATGAACAAATGTTTAAAAACTACACTGTTTATGGTTGTAGTAACAGAGAACACTAATTTTTACTTAAAAATCATGTCTTAAGTTAAGGATTTTAAGGGTAGTAGCCTTCGTCAAGATATATAGGTTTAGTATGTATTCTATTAAGAAATAAAAAATTACAAAAGAATATAGGTTGACCCTATTACACCACAAAATATTATTTAAAATTCAGTACTTCCTACGACTTTAGTAATAGCTCGAAACTCTAGGCAGACAGTATGTAATGTGTTACTTGTTATGGTATAATATTAAGCTACTAAAGTCCAAGGAACAGTAAAATTTTGCCAATAGTTCCGAGAGACTTACAAAAGGCTTATGTGTATTAGTTTTAGTATAAGCCGAAGAAGCGTTGTGGATATATATTACGAAAATTGCAAGATGTTAACTTTAGCAATAAAATTACAATTCATAATTAGGCGGGATTTAAGCAATTAAATACATCAAATAATTTATTCAGGTACAATAAAGTGTTATAATTATTATTTAAATAACAAATTATATTTACATTAATAAGACAAAATATAAAGCTACGTAGCTCTATTTAAAGTTATAGTTTATGGTTATATTAGTACAGTTTTGGAAACTGTGTGCTGGTATATTTTGTATGGTATGTTTGTATGTTATATTTTCGGTTATGTTTCGTAAACATGAAGGAACCGGTGCCGGCGGGGAACTTTCTGATTCTTGTATTTCATGTTGTGATAAAGACGTCGAAGTTTGGCTTACAGATTTCTTAATTTTGTTTGCAATTTTTAGTTTACTTGCAATTGAATCGTCTACGTATCCTTCTGCCACTCCACTAGAACGCCATCCCCCATGGTGTTTAAGTGTAAGTAAATCCTCACCAGCATTAACAAGTATTGTTGCCGATAAGCGCCGAAAACAATGGCCTATATATTCGCTCGGATTAGGCAGTTTCAAAAAACTGGCTATTTCTGTAGCCATGCGACCAAACTTATTAATGCCTACAACTTGCCTAGTGCATTTTCCATTTTGATAATTTAAGAAAAATCTGTTTTCGGATATATTAGTGGGTCTGAGATTGGCATACCTTTTACATATATTGTATAAGTTTCCAGTTAGAGTCCATTTTCGTTTTAGGAACGACTGTAGTTTCATATAGTCGGTAATATTAATATTGTGCTTTATTTTTATGGTAGCTTTTAGCATGGAAAATATCGACCACAAAGTGGATGCTTTATATTTCCTCGATAGTTCTTTAAAATATACTAGCAGTACATTTTCTGAAGAGAACTTAACATTGTTTCTTGCTTTCCACCCCTGAAATTTTTGGTATGTGGTCTCGTACCTGTATCTTGAAGTTTCCGTCAAAAGATTTTGCGAGACGCTTGTAGCTTTCTCCTTTATTTCTGGCGGTGTACATTCAAATTCACTATCACTCTCCATTTTTCCACAGCAGAAGATAATTTTTTCTAACAATACTTTTGACAGGTTGAAATTAAAATAAGTGTAATCAGGCAACCGAAAATCACGACCTACTTGATTCAAATTTTTGTGACATTCGTGCTGTTTATCCATCATTTTGGCCAAACCAGACCCAACCTATGTGAAAAAATTTCACACAGTAGTATCATACATCATGTGAAATTAGTCATTTTCAGATCCTGTTTGACGTGCGTTTTTAGACACTTTTCATAGCAGGTGTAGAAAAATAATTTATTTCTTTTATAAGAATAATAAAAATGCCAGTACAACACAAGCCGTCAAGAGGCACTTTCTTTAACATAGAAAGACATTTTAGGATTCACAAAAATGTGCAAAGGAAATAAGACTAGTGAGTATAGATGAGGACGAAGAATTAGAGATTTTGTTATATTCTTAAGGTAAATAACTAATTAGGACTTTAAATTTTGTAAAATTAATTTAAATGTGTGTTTGTAGAAAAGCCTTCTTTTTCAACTGAATATGCCAGTAAAAATTTTAATATGTCTAACAAGAATATTAGTATTACCCCTCGTAAATATGGATATCATCCCTAACAAAATTTAACCTGTTCAGAATGTTTTTTCTCTTCTTTAGTGGTCCTCTTTGTGTGTCTTGTACTAAAAGTCATCCTGACGAATCCCAGGATGTGAAGCGTGTGCCCCTGTCCATATGTGTTTAGGGATTTTACATATTAGAGTAAACTATTTAGACCCGTGGTCAAAACACATAGTATGTAAGGCCAAACAGTCAGATTAAAAAAAATGAAGTTGATGGAGGAACAAAACGTTAGTAAGCAAAATTTCTGCATGTCTCCAAAAATTTTTATCCTAATATATATATATATATATATATATATATATATATATATATATATATATATATATATATATATATATATATATATATATATATATATATATATATATATATATATATATATATATATATATATATATATATATATATATATTTATATATATATATATATATATATATATATATATATATATATATATATATATATATATAATATTATATATATATATATATATATATATATATATTATATATATATATATATATATATATATTATATATATATATATATATATATATATATATATATATATATATATATATATATATATATATATATATATATATATATATATATATATATATGTTTTTTATATATATATATATATATATATATATATATATATATATATATATATATATATATATATATATATATATATTTATATAACAAGTCCTAAAATCTTGAGGGTTCGGTCTGTGAGGGCTTTTTCCAGATTTCGCCAACACAACAACACTACATAGCGAAATAAATACCAGAAAAAGGCGGTTTTTGGAAATGACTGAAATACACTTAGAACCTGAGGTGATAAACAAGAAAAAAGATACCACTGAACTCAGTGCTATCTACTCTCATATTATCCACTTAAACAACCAGAACTCCAATAATATATCAACAAACACTTCACATTCATAACCAACCTAAAAGACAATTAAAAAAAAAATCACTTTTCGGCCGTTTCTTTGAGCAGTCTCACATAAACTAGGTACAAATTGACAAGCAATGAGTACAGCTTTCTTAATGACTCTGAATGATATCAATCAACTTGTATTTTGATTAAAGCTTTGAGAGACTCACTGTGCTGCCACTGGTACGCTCATAAAGGTTCCATCACAATGTGATGGTGGAATTGCAGCGTATGGGTCACAGCATAGTGTGTTTATCAAAAGCACAAAAAAACCAAAAAATTTATTCCCCTTTCTGCATTTCTCTTTACTTGTTTGCTTGCTTGTTTTTACCAATAAAATCTGTAAATCTAGTCTTAACCTGTAAATTGTGTAACACCCAGTGGAGGTTCCTGACCATTTCTTAATAATTTAATCTATTTAATACCTAACAATATGAACCAATATCTTAAAATAAGCGTTCTTGAGTGTTGAGCCCACTGCTAGTGACAGGCAGTCGACTCAATAAAATCAAGACACACTAGTGCCCTTTTTTTTTTTCTCTCCATTGTCTCTTTTAATCAGACTCATAACGTTTAAATTATCTCTCAACAGAGCAATTTCGGTCAAACAATTTCAACAAAAAGGACTGTCGGGTGACTGCAGCTCCATCTAACGTGGCATTGGATGTAGCTCTAGCCAGCCGCAAATATTCGCCATCTAGTCCTTTCATTCAAAAACAGTCCTTGAGTGACAGACAAGGATTGTTCAATTTTACAGATTCCTATAAAATTATAATTTAGATATATCGTACCGACTACTACAGGTTTCTTTAAATCACAGTCAATCCTTGGGTGAGAGACAAGGATTTTCTGACAAAAGGTTTTCGACAACCAAAAACCGCATTCTCCGTTTCACACCGACCTCTGTGAGATAAGTAACGAACTTCCAATGGAATTTTTTTTTTCCAAAAAACCGGGGAAAAAACGTTTAACATTAAAAAAGTAACTTCGCATAGGTCAGTTAAAAATCTCCACGCGTGGTGGTATAAATAATCCTTTATTTTTATTTTCATAAGAAAACAATGTAATAATAATTAGTTCTAAATAATGTTAATTGTGCTCAAAACACTAGCTCAAAAGTTCCATACAGGATGTTGATTTTGTTAACATTTAACTTACTTTGCACACAAGGTAAATTTTAAAAAAATGGTTTTACTTTATTTCACTAAGATCTTGTACTTCTATTGTAGCCTAAGAAAAGGAATAAACATTCCAGAAAGCTTGGCGTAGTAAAAAGAGTTTTTCTTTTTCCATTTAAAAAGCCCTCACAGACCGAACCCTCAAGATTTTAGGACTTGTTAGTCAACTAGTCGGTCAAGACTACCCTTATTATTATATTTTATATATATATATATATATATATATATATATATATATATATATATATATATATATATATATATATATATATATATATATATATATATATATATATGGCTACGGTGAACTTTAGCTCCATTGCTAAATAGCAATATTTTAATATAATTTTTGTTTTCACATATTTGTTACACCATAATAAAACACATAGGGTCTGAAAAAACGAAATTTTCATTCACATTATCACAAAATAAAATAATTTCTTTATTTCCCGTATAAAATATGCTGAGTAATATGGCGGACTAACATGAAAAAGAGTGAGAAAGAATACACTAAAAAGACATTTTTGTTGACGGTTGCGTCCTTCAATAAGCAATGTTGCCAGATGTTTTCAATAATTTGTTTTTTATTGAAGGTTGTTTTTCCCATTTACCAGAAATGAAGTTTTTTTATAGAAACAACAAATCAGAACTAACCAACAACAACTTTCAAACTATTACCTAGTTTTGGTTAGTTTTTGGTTAGTTGTCGTTAGGTTTTCCTCATTAAATTGTAAAATTTCTTTATCATAAATGCGCCGTCGAACAATTTTTTTTTGATCCGACAACGTCGCAAATTCTGGCCTTTTACTTAACCTAAAAACATAGTATTTTTTCGACTTTTAATTTCATTTTTCTCTGCAAAAATGCATTTTTTCAGTTTTTCTTTTGGAAATCTACTAAACAAAATGTGTTCTTTTTATCTGTAATATTTATTTTTTCAAATCGAATGGAGCTAAACTACACCGGACCCTATATATATATATATATATATATATATATATATATATATATATATATATATATATATATATATATATATATATATATCTTTATATGCAAGCTGAATTCGTATATTTATGGTTTTAAATAAGAAAGTCGGTAGCAACCTAGAAAAAACGAGGCATCCTATTGATAAAATATAATATTAAATAGAAAATTGTTTAATAATAAATCATTCTTTAATTAATTGCCTTTAGGAAACTTAAACTTTTAGAGGTAACGGGGAAAAAACAAAAGAGGCGGATCAATTGGTTTTCTTACAAACACTTACAAGTAAGGTCATTAAAAATGCAATATGTAATTAAGGTCTTTTAACCCTTTAAACTCTCAAGATATATTTAGAAATATTAACATAAAACATGCAATAATAAGGCCAAACTAGAATAATTTCAATGTTGTCCTAATTAATAATAAATTGTTTTTTTCTATTTTAGGGCTTAGCCTCGTCTGTTGCTAATATAGCAATCAATTAAATTACGCTTTGTTAAAATAAACATGCATGGTAAAAATAAACACAATAAACTACTTTAGGAAATTAGCAGTCTCATAATATTAAAATATTCATTGTTAATAAACCTCATTGTGAGGTTTTTTTTCACTGGGTTGCCTAACCATTGTTTGTTTTGTGTATCTTACTGTATATTGTCGTTTTTATTTCCTAAATTAAACGTTACCTTAAATTAATCCTTTTTAAGTTATTAATTAACTAATACATTTAGTATTAGTTTAAAAGCCCGCATTGTAGTCCAGTCAACCAGTTCAAAAACGTGTGCGAATCCAATGAGCGACAGCTCATTGTATTCGGAATAATGTCTAGATAAAGTATTTGAAGAATTTCTCAGCACGCAAAAAATTAATTTATTGACAAATTAAAATAAAATTAAAACAAAAGACTTTTCATTTTGTGTTAATAACTCCGAAACCAATAACAATTAAGACATTTAAAAAAATCTTATTAAAGATGAGGAAATTTTCAATAAAAAAATTCGTATACCCAGATTAGGGACCGGATTTCGAAGCGAGCTCGTTTCCTATACGTTTTTAATTTCTGGTAAATTCATTGGCATGCATATTTAGGATATTTTAATTATAAATAATTGTGAAAAAATGTGAAATAAAAACATAACAAGAGTGTTTTACAATTTATTTGCATTTCATGATATAACTAACATCTTTTCAAAATTGCTTTCGGTAAAATTTGTTCTCTTATAATTTAAAATATCTCTAAGTCTAAGTAAGCTCCTTTTGATATTACAGCTTGTAACTGAAGCAAAACGAAAATGATTGTACAAGTTAGTTCTTTTATTTTGTAATGCCTCAAAAAAATGTTTTATTTCTAAAACTCCTGGATTTCGTTCCAAGATTTTTTGTAAGTACAATTTTAATTTGTCACCAATTTCATTAAGAACAGATTTAAGCTTGTCTATAGTAATTTAAAATACATGAAATGAAGGCATTAGGAGGCATTTTGTTTTTATAACTGTTCAATCACATCCGGAAGTTATCTAAAATTTTTAAAAATAAATTTTAAATCAGATTTAGCATTTGGTGCATTTTTAACTTCTTTACTTTTTTTTACACTTAAAGCATCATCTTGTAAACTGTTAATAACATTTTTTACCACATTATAATTTATATGGTAATATGTAACTGCTGGTAGCCATATTCCCCACCTTGTAATAGCAGGTTGTGGCGGTAATGCGACATTAGAACACATATCTTTAAATTTCGTAATTCGCGCAGGTGACTTAAAAAAACTTTTTTTACCTCGCTTACTAAAGTATCAATAAATGAATAAAAGTTACTACCATTTCGCATATTCTATGTAGTGCATGAGCTAAACATGCCAAATAAAGCAATTTGGGAAAAATGTTCATTTAACTGTCGTCCTGCATTCAGTATATATGCAGCACTATCCGAAAGAAACAAAACGACACTTTTTCTGAATAACAGTGGCTGACTGTAGTAGAGTAACACTTTCTACTACAGACTTCGTTATTGTCTCACTATTGGTTTAGAAAAGAAATTTACTGTTAATTAAATATATGTTTTCAAGTTCGTAACAACTTAAAGATAACTTAAAGGTGCAACTATAATATGTATTGGCAACGTATCTTCCCTTGATATCACTGGTTTCATCGACACTAAACCATAATTTTTTTTCTTCCAGATTGTGTCGTATTTTGTCCATAGTTGTTAAATAGACCTATATGCACGCGCCGCATATACAGGGAGTACGCCACCAAAAATATATTTTGTGGCGTACTCCCTTTATATGCGTAGCGTATGCGTATTAAATGTAAATTTTTAAAAATAATAATCAATTGTGGTGTATTCTATACACTTAAATGATTAAATTCCCGTTAAAAGTAAGTTTAAAAGTTCATTAATTAACAAGCAGAGCTATTGTTATTTAATTTTTTCTTCCGAAATCTTGTCTAGACGAGCATTTTCTTGTCTTGTCTAGAAAAACTTCAAAAAATAAAACAATTTTTGTCTTGACGGTTCCTTGGCAACTTTCTTTCTTTCTTGATTTAAAAAATCTATACATTTTTTGACGTATAATAAAAAAATTTGAAATACAGATTCTTTATTCTTAATATTTTTATAACGATTATTACAAAGAAACGATGGGATTATAATAATAATAGTACTTTATTGTCTTATAAACTAGCAGGTAAATGATTTTTTAGTCATATTTTTTTTTCTATTTATTAATGAACATGGATTTCAAACATAAAGTTAAGACTTTTTTTAGTATTGTGCCAGGAATTCTTAGTATTATTATACCAATATTTTTTGTATATCTAAGATAATGTTTCTAAAATATAGATAGAAGTAAATACAGGGTGGCCGTCCATATTTTGACCCATTTTGATCGCGAATAACTTTTGAACAAATAAAGATATCAAGATGCGGTTTTCGCAAATATACTTATATTTCTTTAAAGTTTATTCTCGTATCTTTACCATTTTTATGTGACATTCCATTAGCTCAAAAACAAAATGGCCGATTTTCCGATATAGGACATCTTTGTTATTTTAAATGGAACACCCTGTATATGTTTCAATATTTTTAAAATTTAATCTTTCCCCTTTAAAAAAATGTAACACGAGCTATGGTTATCTCAAAAAACAACGTATTTATTGACCTCCAAAGAATTGACTGTATGTCGAATAAGAATATTATTTTAAAAGGATTTTTTGAAAAGTCGCCTGTGGAAACAAAGTTATCTCGTTTCCATAACAGCAACAAGCCTCATTGTCAGCCATTGTTGGTCATTTTTGACAAGTTATTTTAATTAGGAAGCGCAAAATGTTCTCGTTAAGCGAAAAAGGAAAATGTGTTATTATGTTTGCCGAAACCAAATCAGTAAAAGAAACCCAGCGAAGATTTAGAAACATGTTTAATAAAGCTCCACCCACAAAAATTCAATTAAAATCTGGTACAGAAAATTCTGGAGTACAGGATCTTTAGCCCGTAAAAGAAATTAGTAAACAATGAGAATTTGCTAAATAAAACGTTACAAATTCTGGAGATAACTCAGGAAGATCCAACATTGTCAACAAGAAAAATCTCAAGTTCAGTCCATATTCCTAAAACTACAGTACAAGAAATCATGAAAAAAGAACTTAAATTAAAGCCATACAAAATTCAAATGTTACAAGAAATAAAAGAAACTGATTTTCCACAAAGGGTGGAATTTTGCCAGAAAATTCAAAATTTAGTAAGAAACAATATACATTTTTTGGATAGACTAATAATGTCAGACGAAGCCACATTTCACCTCAATGGAAAAGTAAATAAGCATAACTGCAGGTTTTGGGCAACAGAAAATCCTCGACAATATAACGAACACGTTAGAGATTCGCCAAAAGTCACAGTCTGGTGTGGTATGTCAAAGCAAAAAATTATGGGCCATTTTTTTTTCATGAACCAACTGTAACCTCTTGGACTTATGTTGATATGCTGGAAATATTTTTTTATCCCCAATTGTAAGAAGAAAATCTATTGAATTTCGTCTATTTTCAACAGGATGGGGCTACACCACATTATGCTAACATTACCAAGGATTCACTGACCAACGTTTTTGGAAACCGGTGGATTGGAAGAGGAGGCCCTATTTCCTGGCCACCTCGTTCACCAGATTTGACTGTTCCAGATTTTTTTCTGTGGGGATATGTGAAAGAGAGGTGTTATAGTCCACTTCCCCAAAATTTAGAGCAATTAAAAATTAATATGCGAAACATAATAGAAAATATTCCTGAAGAATTTTTAGTCAATAGTTTTAATAAGTTTTTTTCGAATTTAAATAAGTGCGTCGAAGTCGGCGGAAGGCATTTCCAACATTTACAGTAGTTTTTTAAAAAGTAATGTAACCTTATTGTAACTATTATTTTGTGAATAACCTAAACCTTTGGCGATCCTTTTTTTTTGTAACATATGAAGCAAATTTTAATTATTAAATAATATTGTTGGTCGACATGCAGTCAATTTTTCGAAGGTCAATAAATACGTTGTTTTTTGAGATAACCATAGCTTGTGTTACATTTTTTTAAAGGGTGTTCCATTTAAAATAACATAGTTGTCCTATAATGGAAAATCGGCCATTTTGTTTTTGAGCTAATGGAATGTCACAATAAAATCGTGAAGGTACGAGAATAAACTTTAAATAAATATAAGTGCATCTGCAAAAACCGCATCTTGATACCTTTATTTGTTCCAAAGCTATTCTCGATTAAAATGGGTCAAAATATGGCCGGCCACCCTGTATTAAAATATTCTTTTTGATATAAATAAAAGTTTGCATAAGTCTTTGGACTTAGCTTTACAAATATATTGATTTTTGCAAGAATAAAACTGAATATATGAGATAATGGGAACGTGTAACACGTTATTTAAGAAGAACCTTTATTCCCACCTCTAACGACTATTGTCGAAGTTCGTTATAATTTATAACACTAGCCTGTAAGAAAAAGCACGTGAAAGGCACTTAACCAATTGTAAGTTGTAAATTTGGAATATCTCTCTACTATTGATATTTTTGCTACATTGATTTATATCGAGCAGCTTTACATAATATATGCAAAAGTAGTTAATTTGCACCTCAATAAATTATTTTTACAATATTAAAAACATTATTAAAAACAAATCTAATCTTTATAAGCCCTGTACGCAATGATTTACTCATAACAGAAACGAAGCAAGAACTTATTTATGTAATAATTTTTATTTCATTTCAATAATAGCCTATTAAAAAAGTATTATCTACTGCGCCTACAGTTTTTTTGAAAAAATTATTACTGAATTAACTTACCGATTGAGTCACTAGGGAGGTACACGTATTGAGGTTGTCTTCTTTGGCACGAACCTTAAAAAAATGTATGTCGAATCACAATTTGCCCATAAAAGGGTCGACATTCTCTCCCTCGCTAGTTTTGGTTAGAACTAAAATTGCGGAACTTGTCTACCCTTATAAATAAAACTGAAAAATTATAACTTTTTCCTTATCCCTTGTTTTTCATTCATTGAACACAGAAAAAAAAATAAATCGCATCAAAAACATTTATGTTAAATAGGGGCAAAGTTCCCATCAAAATCTTAAAGTACTGAGATCTACAATTAAGTAGTTCTTTTTTGACTATAATAAAGATTTTTCTCTAATTTTCGATCTTAGTAGGTGGTAGAGGAGCTTTTCTCGCCTTAGGCGGTACCACCCCACTTGCCCTTTAAAGGACTCTTGAAGTCTGTTTCGAGTTCTGGGCGGTGAGTAGGTTTTCCTTCTTTCTCCCCCTTCTTTCTCTTTTTTCCTTTTCTTTTCCTTTCTCTTTTTTTTTCCACTCTAGGAAAATTTAAAAATAATGATGATGCCACACCCGAACGTAAAGTTATCCGGAGGTAAAACACCCCTCCATTCGGTTCTCCGGGCGAGGGGTACATTTAGGGGGCCACCATCGAAAAATCATATATCCTTCACAAATCTATGTGGGCTTAACTCCAACGTTAACTCTGTTCACCATTATTTTTAATTCTCCAAACCCCACATACTATTTCTTACCGAAACCCAAATAAGTCCCAAAACAGCCACCAACCACCTCCTTTTCCCAGGTTATGAACTTATTTCATCTTTTCGACCCCATGGCGGCGTTTGTGCTTACGTTCGCAACGACCTGGCTTGTGCTAGGGTTTCTAACCTCAAATCGGGTAGGCCTGATATTCTTTGGCTTAAACTTACTTTCAGATCTTCTACCAAATTCATATGCTGTATATACCGGTCCCCGTCTGACAATTCCCACAACGAGTTCTTTGATTTCCTTTCAATAAAGATCGACAATATTATTTTCCAGTTTCCATTGGCCGAAGTAATCGTCCTCGGGAATTTTAATGTTCATAATAAGGATTGGCTAAGCTCCACAAAAACTGATACACAAGGTAGAGTAGCAGAAAATTTCGCAATCAGCAACTCGCTCACCAATCTAATTATGGAACCTACATACTTTCCTAGGGTTCCCACCCATAATTCTAACCCCCTAGATCTCTTTTTTACTTCCACCAAACTTCTACCCCCGAACTCTATCAAGCATCAGTAACTGCTCCCCTTGATCGCTCTGACCATGGTTTGGCCACCGTATCATACTCCACTCATTTTGAGGCAACTGAAAGCATGCCGCCACGAATCGTCTGGCACTACAATTCGGCCGACTGGGATGGTCTGAGAGATTTCTTTGCTAGCTACCCTTGGGATTCTACCTGCTTTTCTACTTTCGATCCTTCCGAAATATGTAAACAAATTACCGAACCAATTTAACTAGGCATTGAGACTTATATTCCCCACACTAAAAAGAACTCCATAACTTCAAATCACGAACCATGGTTTTCTAAATCCTGTGACAAAGCCAGACTTTCAAAAATTTAAGCCCACAAAAAGTTTCTTCAAAACCCCAGTCCCAAAAATCGACAGGCTAGCATCAAAGCGAGAAATCAGTATAATCAGACCATCTCAGAAGCAAAAGACCGCTTTAACAGTCGAATAAAAGATAAAGTTCTCTCTTGCTCAAATGGCAGTAAAGCTTTTTGGTCCTTTGCCAAAAATATTAGTCAGAACTTTTGCACAAATTCTTTTCCACCCCTAATCTCTGAAGATGGAATTGTCTCTACCTCCAAAGGAAAAGCCGAACTATTTGCCAAACAATTTGCTGCCAATTCTACGCTTAATCCTCCTATTAATCTTCCTCTTCCAACAGTTGTCCCTGTTTCTCATAAAATGTCCGATATAATATTTAAAGTCAAACAGATCAAGCGTATTCTTTCTTCTCTTAATACTAAGAAAGCGTCTGGGCTGGATGGATACCAACAATCGTCTTAAAAAAATGTGCTCCCGAGCTTGCACCCATCTTAACTCGCCTCTTTCGAATCTCTTACGACACGGGCATTTTCCCGGAGAGTTGGAAAGCTGCACGTGTGCAACCTGTCCCCAAAAAAGAATCCAAAAGTCTCCCTTCTAACTATAGACCTATATCTCTTCTTTCAGTTGTTTGCAAAGTAATGGAAAAATTCATTAATTCCCAAATCATAAAGTATCTGGAAAAACATAAGATCTTACATGATAGACAATATGGATTCCGCCACAGTAGATCCACAGCTGATCTTCTTTCCTTTGTCTCACACAACTGGAACAAGTCCCTTGAGTTTCTTGGTGAATCCCAGATCGTTGCTCTTGACATATCCAAAGCTTTCGATCAGGTCTGGCATGATGGGCTTCTTAACAAACTTCCTTCCTACGGTCTTCTACCTAAGCTTTGCTCTTGGCTTTCCAGTTTCCTTTCTAATCAACGTATATCAGTTAGTGTAGATGGTCATTCCTCCAGCTTCTACCAAATTAATGCTGGGGTGCCCCAGAGCTCAGTGCTGGCACCCACGCTGTTTCTACTACACATTAACAATCTTCTCTCTTCCACAATCAATCCCATTCATAGTTTTGCTGACGATAGTACCCTCTCTAGTATTCAATTTCTTAAGCCACCGTGTAATTCTGATATCGAAAACAAGCGCAGGTCAATGCAGATATCTCTTTCACAAGACCTCAAACTTATCTTGGATTGGGGCGCCAAAAATCTTGTTCAGTTTAATGCCTCGAAAACACAGTCATGTTCGCTGTCGCGAAAACAGTCTGCAAATGCTCATCCCTTACATATGATCGGCCAAGTTCTGCAGAACAAAGAGCCGTTTAATCTTGTCGGCGTTACTTTTGAGAATAACCTCAACTGGCACAAACACATTTCATCCATAGCTTCGGCAGCTTCAAAAAAGATTGGATTCCTCTTCCGAGCCAGAAAATATTTCCCTTCTTCCAATCTGTACACTCTGTATGTATCCCAAATCAGACCCTCTTTAGAATATTGTTCTCATGTCTGGGGAATGGCGTCCCCTACAACACTTGACATTCTGGACTCCATTCAAAGAAGAGCCGTTCGTCTTATTAATGATCCAACGCTCACAGAAAGGCTTCCTCTTCTTTCCCGCCGTCGAGCTGTAGGGGAGACCAACACGTAGTGCAACTTTTATGCATCCTTTTACAGTTCAGTTAGAGAGGCCCCGAACTTCCCGCTTTCTTCGTTCCTTCATCCCCAGAGTGTCAAGACTATGGAACCTACTGCCCGCAGAAGTTTTTCCTTCTCCTCCCAATCTCCAAAAATTTAAGTCTCGTGTGAACAAACTCCCTCTCACCACACTAAAGACACCCACGGTACGTTAGTACTTAGGCATCAGCCTTCGTGGACTATCCCAAGATAAAAAAAAATCTTAGTACTTTAAAAGGCCGAGATTTTTGGATAGGAACTTGCTTTCTATTTTTCATAAACGTTTTGGTTGGATTCCCTTAATAGGATAAGTCAAAAAAACGTGGCAAATCAGACAGAAACTTAGACGCTTTCCAGGAAAAAATACACAAGATGGCTATTTTACATTTATTTTAAAATACGAGGAAAACCACAAATATGGCCCTGTCAGTTCTCCTTGGACCAACCTGTGACAGCTGTCATGTAAGCTGATTTCTAATTTTTTAATTTTGAGTAAGGTAGAAGATCTTAAGATATAAAACTCCCCCGGTGGATAAAAGTCAGTGAACTCTCATATTCTCCCTACTTATGTTATACGTTTGAATCTGGGTAAAAATTATAATTTTAACGAATTAATCAAATTTTTTAGTTTGGTACCAAATCCTTAAGATAATTTTATACACTGTTTAAATTAAGATCATAAATATCATACATTTTTTTAAAGTATACAAATTAACAAGATTAATTTTGAGAAAATCCGCTCTACTCTTTAAATTTTGTAGATAATTGCTAAAAAGTCTTCGAGCTAAATTAATAAACTAGCTAATAGGTTAAGCTTCAACATGGGTGCAATATTCATTGCTGTTATATTCGCTGTATCAAACGCAGCTGCACAATGTATCTAAACTAAATTTTGCATATCGAAATTAGTTTATAGCTGAAAGGCAATTTAAAATAATACACTCTTCTTTATTTTCAATAACTAATTAGGTTTTGAATAACCTTATTGGCTACAATAAATGTTATGTTTTATTCAACCTAAAGAAGGCATTACCTTTAAAAATACTCGCTTAAAAATGAGATATTATTATTAATAATTTGTTATAATTAAACTGTTAGTTTAACACAAAATTATAGAGTGTTTTTTATTGAATCTAGTACAGGGTGCCCCATTTTCGGCAGTTATAGAGTATTTCCGTAATTGTTAGTACTATCAAATTCAATACCCACAAAAAGTACTTAACGCGCCTAAAGGAGTTTTCACTTCAATATATAAGATTAAAAAATACAGGGTGTTCCATTTTAAAAATAAAGTTGGGTCTGATAACTTTTTTTACTTGACCCCCTATACTTACAACGAATTTGGGACACGCTGTACAGGGTGTCCCAAGAGATACAAGGTCAAATAAATGGAGGCAAAGTTGCGCAATTTAATGCTGATCAAAATGCCACCTTAAAAGTTTAAAAAATTTTAAAACTTTTAAAGATTTTTGGAAAAAACCTTATTTATGACTCTAGTTAAATAGATATAACAACATAAATTTACCATTCTTATTACTACTTTTTCTGTTCTACCAGACAGTGTTATTAGATTTACACCCCGACGTTTTTTCTTCGAAAAATTCATATTAATTGCAAATTCCATAAGAAATTATGTGTTGGAGAGAAACAGTGAATGGATTTTTCGTAGGAAAACATTAAAATTATTTTTTCGAAAAAGTGTAATACATTATTGATTATGGGATCTTAACAGCTCTTAAAATACGTAATAAAAATCCAGGGCCGAAATTAAAAAAACCAAGTTGATGATGGTAGATCAACTTGGTTTTTAATTTCGGCCCTGATTTATTACTATGTTTAAGAGCTGTTAGAATCCCATAATCAATAATGTATTACACTTTTCGAAAATAATTTAATTTCTACGAAATCCATTCATGTTTCTCTCCAACATATTTGGATGAATATATGAATTTTTTGAATAAACAACATTATTGGTTTTGGGACCTTAAATGCTCTTAAAATATGTAATAAAAAGTTCAGGGTCGTATTTAAAAAAATAAAGTTGATTGATTGAAGTGGGTGTGTAAATCTAATAACACTTCATTTAGAAAATAAAATGATATATATATATATATATATATATATATATATATATATATATATATATATATATATATATATATATATATATATATATATATATATATATATATATATATATATATATATATATTATATATATAGAAAAAGGTGCAAAATTTTGGGGTATCAGTCTTATTAGGGCTAAATTAGAAGTAAAACTCTATTTTACTACTTCCATACTACTCCATACTCCATGGCTCTACAACCCGGGGTGGGTTTTGGCCGACTGTAGTATTCGTCTCCATCGTTGCCGATCTTTCATCAATTCTGGGTTGTATTCCATTCCAATGGACCTTAGATCTGCTTTGATGTTGTCACGCCACCTCATTCGGGGACGCCCCAGAGGTCTTCGTCCCATTAGTGCCCCCTCCCATGCAAGCTTCACTATCCGTGAGTCAGGCTGCCTTTGCACATGACCCGCCCATTGAAGCCTTCTTACCTTTATCTCCTTCACAATATCTGGATCTTTGTATAATTCTGATATTTCTTGATTGGTTCTTACTCGGTACTGTTGTGTTACGCGGCTTCGCAGTGGTCCAAAAATCTTGCGTAGTACTTTTCTTTAAAAAATTCTCAATTTCCGTTCGTTGTCCTTGGCCAGGGTCCAGGTTTCGCTAGCATACATAACAGTGGGTCTTACAACGGTTTTGTAAATTATGATTTTTGTCCTTCGTGAGATGTTTTTCGATGCTAGTAAAGACTTTAGTGCATAGAGATTACTACTTCCGAGCTTTCGAAAATATGTATTCTCTTCATCAGGGCTTGGGTGTAAAGTGAGTGTTATAATGAAGTTGATATTGCATATTTAAAGAAACATCGAAATTACACTTATTGATTAATAATTAAAAACACACATAAGTCGATATGTGAACAATTGAGTGGTTTTTAATTATTAATCAATAAGTGTAATTCCGATGTTTCTTTAAATATGCAATATCAACTTCATTATAACACTCACTTCATATATAAATATATATCTATTTTAATCAAGTTGTTTAAAAAAATAAAAATGATCGCGGATATTCGGGTTTTTCCAAACATCTTCGAAAGTTTTTAAAATTTTTAAACTTTTAAGGTTGCATTTTAATCAGCGTCAAATTGCGCAACTTTACCTCCCCTTAACCGACCTTGTATCTCTTCAAGTTTCTGAGATCCCAATGATAAGAATTGAATTTGGGACACCCTGTACATTGCTAAGTACATAATATGGTACAAATTCAGTAAAAGAAAAACACCTAAAAAAGAAAAAATAATCATCTATCTAGATCAATAGACTATTATCTATATTGTAAGATGTCCTGCAAGTTCCAGATGGGACCAAGAACATTAAAAAATGCGTTTATAACAAGATCACATGAGAAACTTAAAAAATATATATTTTTTGTCAATTTTTTATGCAATTACGAAAATTCTTCGAAATTGTTTTTTGTCTGCCTTTTCTTTTTCTTTAAAAGTTTCCTTAATAATTTCAAACTAAGTGTGAAAAAGTGGAGAATAATACAGTTCCATTATTTCTCTTTAGGGATTGGCATCCCAAAGTGCTTTTAGAAGAAAACATGAAAAGGCGTTTATAAAACCTTACTTTTCACAATTTATAGTAAATACTATATTAAACCTATAAAAGCTAATTATTGCCAGAAAACAGGAAAAAAACGCAACACAAAATTTATTTAAACCATGTCTTAAAAAATGCAAGATGCAATATACACCGTGTTCAAAATTATGTCGGCACTATTGCTAACTTTTATATTATAAGAGATACAAGAAAAAACATACATACCTAAATTAGCAAAGTTGTGTATATTTTTACGCTGATTACAATAACAATAATAAAAAAACAAATTAACATCAGATGTTCGAGTTATTCACAAAAATATACTTTTTTAAATGCAACACCCTGTATTTGTTACGTTTAATCGGAAGAAAATGTTATTTTCTATATAATTAGTTATTTACATTTTTTTCTTAAAATGAAAATACAGGGTGTTGCATTTAAAAAAGTATATTTTTGTGATTAACTCGTAAATCTGATGTTCATTTGTTTTTCCATTATCGTCATTGTAATCAGCGTAAAAATGTACACAGCTTTGCTAATTTAACCTAACTTGTATCTCGTATAATAAAAAAGTTAGCAATAGTCCGACTTAATTTAACACGTATATATATATATATATATATATATATATATATATATATATATATATATATATATATATATATATATATATATATATATATATATATATATATATATTATATATATATATAATATATATATATATATATATATATATATATATATATATATATATATAATATATATATATATATATATATATCTTGGGCTGCATATGGCAGGCTCGGGGATGTGTTAAGAAGTAATCTTCTAATTTGTCTAAAACGGAAAAGTTTTTAATCAGTGCGTTCTACCGGAAACTTTAACTTTGACAGTCACAACTGCTAGGAAGCTTATAATAAGACAAGATCGATGCTTGGTGTGTCACCTCTTGACCACGTTAGAAATGAGGACTTACGGGCGAGAACAGGAGTCACGGATGTTTTCTACCAGGTGGCTAAGCTCAAGTGGAACTGAGCTGGACATGTTGCCCGCATGACAGATGGACAATGGACAAAAAGGCTGCTCGAGTGGAGACCAAAAGCTGACAAGAGAAGCAGGGGAAGACCTCCCACGCGATGGATGGACGATATCAAAAGAATAACCACAAACTGGATGCAGGGCCCTCAAAATAGAAGACAGTGGGCAGAAATGGGGGAGGCCTATATCTAGCAGTGGATGCAAAGGGCTGATTGATGATGATGATGATGATGATAATATATATATATATATATATATATATATATATATATATATATATATATATATATATATATATATATATATATATATATATATATATATATATATATATATATATATATATATATATATACCGTTTTTATCAAAAAGCATGCCTTTAATTTTTAACAATTTTATCCTCCGATTTACGAATGCGCTGTATAATACAGAACTTGTTTTTTAATATTTACTACAAACAACTACAAAAAAATCGTTTCTCGATATTCAATTTGCAATTTAATTTAGAAAATAAAGAAAGGTAACAAAACATACCTAAAAATGTCAAAACAAAAAATCAGTAGTTTGTCAAAGTATTGCTTCTATATTAAATATCAAAATTATTAGAATTGTTTTGTGGATATTAAATATATTTCTTATTTATCAATTTGTATTAAAAAAATGCCAAACGCAAAATTTTGATAGAGTATTGACTTTTAGACAGTCAATTTATCGAAAAAAAATGCAGTTTAGTGATGATGATTGATACCGCAAAAATCTGTCTGTTATCCTAGGACCTAAGCTTGACCTTGGCTATTATTAAAAAATAGGAGTTTTGTAACAATCGTACTTAGGCTGCTAAATTAAAGTCTTGGTTTTTAAAATTTTATAATTGAAAATATAAAAATACCTATTGTATTTTAAACAAAAAGCTGTATTTAACAATAAGAGGTAAAATAATTAGGGAATTAATTTTAAATGGATACGCATTCTTAGGTGAAAAAACTATATAGAAAATAACTTTATTTTTAACATAACTTAAATCATAATGACCTACAGTTTTATTTGTTGATAAAAACAAAAACATTTTTATGTACTTTTTTTTTAAATAGAATAAACATTCTAGTGTCTTTTTTAAAATACAGTGTTTAATCTCGTTTATCAATACGATTGTTTACCACTTTCTTTGGAATGGCATAATTTTAAATATAAAGACACACATTTTCTTATTCACAACTTAACAGTAAAATATTGTTTTTTTTTTAATACTATGTCCTTTAAGGACAATTAGACAAATTTTCAAATTGCCTTAAGAACCTATTCAAATTGTTTACCAGCTCCACTACTAATATAAGAACGCATATTTAACATCATATTAAAAAAAATATCTTAAGATAGTTTTAAAGCCGTTTTAAGGGAAAAAAAAACATTATAATGTTGGAAGAAAAATAATTAATAAAACAGTTTCTGTGATTAACACTGAAAAAATGTAATTACTTTATGTATGTATTGAGAAAAATATGCAAATAATTAACGACCTTGCAGTGTCTTTAAATAAATTAGATTGCAGAGCGATATTTGAAACAAAAATAGGATTATTGAGTGTTTTTTTTATATTTGTTTCTGTGGTTTAATTAGGTGTTTCTTTATTTTTAGACTATTTTTATTATATTTTTAAAATAACCTATGTGTCAGTTTTATTAATAATATTTTATTTAAACCTTTTTTTTTCAAGTTTGTTTCTGTGGTTTAATTAAGTGTTTCTTTATTTTTAGACTATTTTTATTATATTTTTAAAATAACCTATGTGTCAGTTTTATTTATAATATTTTTTTAAACCTTTTTTTTTCAAGTTCATTCTACAGTCAGTTTAGTAAAAAGCACCAAGAAAAGTGTTTATTTACATGATTTATTGAAAATCAATTTTTAACCTCATTTCCTTTAAACGTATTAATTTAAACCAACTCTTATAAAGAAAAAATGTTTCATTAATCTTTAGGCATCGACAAAGTTTTCCATTTATTTGTCATATTTCGTATAGATTTAACTTGTACTAAATATCCTTATATTTTCATATATGTTTGGAATTCGAAAAGTTAGTAATATATCAAGGGATCCATTTTGGCAAATAAACTAAGTCTGCGACCCACTTTCCTGTTTACCCGATGTATACAAACTTATTTTGTAATAGTAGTATTTAGAATAGACTAAAAGTAAAAAGATGTTC
The DNA here is from genome assembly GCA_019359885.1 of Listronotus oregonensis. NCBI lineage: Eukaryota > Metazoa > Arthropoda > Insecta > Coleoptera > Curculionidae > Listronotus > Listronotus oregonensis. The sequence goes on from JAHBCN010005102.1 coordinate 23,922, forward strand.
TTAAGATAAGTATTTGTTTTTTTTTAATGTTGGTTCTGGTTAGCTGCTATAAATGTAAAACAATCTGTACATTATCCTTTGTATTGGTGTTAATAAAAAATTAAAATATATTTTGAATCACAATAATAATTTTTTGTTTCTAAAAGAAATTATTTTATTATTATCTCAAATCCCAAGATAATTTTTTTTAAGCCAAATTAACTAATTTATACAGGGTGTTAGGGTTATTTACGATGATTATTTATTTATTTAGAAACTGTTTTGTAATTTGGGATACAAAGTGTCTGTGAAATTGTGAGAAATGGATATAAAAAAAAAGATGAAAAAAGTACTACGAGTTCATATGAAGTTTTTTTGTATAGGCCTCCTCTTCGGAGATTTTAGCTCCCAAAGAACTCTAATGGAAAAGTTTTTTAGACTTAATTATTGAACCACCAGGCATATTTAAATTTTATTTCAATAAGATGTCATATCAAGTAAGAATTTTAAATTATATATTAACGAAAGTGTTGTGAATTACTCCCAGCTGCAGGGCCGGATTAGCTCTGACAATAATGACCCACTTTTTACGAATGTACTAATAAAAACTTTGGACGTTTGTTGCAAACTATTGACTTAAAATTAAGTACTTATCATTCATGTCTCTAATCCTAAGTTTTCGAAAAAACATCACTTTATTAACACTACTAGTTCTGTCGGGTTGAATATAAAAAAAGGAATTTTCTCCTGTCAGCAACATAATAGTTTCAATAAAAAGTTAAGCTTTCAGTTAAGAACTACGTAAGAGGGTTCAACATGGGCTCCGTGAAGTCCGATACACCAGGTTGGTTGAAGGTTGAAAACATTTGATAGAAGAAAATATGTATCTTTTATCGAAATACGTGATGCTTTTTGGAAAACGGTTTGGATTAGCGACGTGAATGAAGAGTTAGTACTTAATTTTTAGTCAATTTAGTTAATTTTTTTTAGGAAACGTTGTTCAAAGTTTTTACCAATGCAGTGTGAGTAATTTACAGCAGATTCTTTGACAGTGTTTCGGGGGGCTACACATACACTTACAGATAATTGTTTTTAGATAGTTTGGCTTTAAGAAGTTGGTGACATATGTATTATGTTAAGAATATGTCATTTAATATGATAACTAATAACAGTTTAGTGACTGATAAAATCATACCTATAAAAAATCAGTAATCTAAAACAACCTAAATAAAAATAACTATTTGTATTTTTTTTTAATATAAATATTTATTTTATACTTAAAAAGTATAAACCGAGAAGAGTTTGAAGATATCATTTTAATATTTTATTTTATAGTGAAATTAAATTAATGTGGAATTATATAAAAGTTTGCTATTACATTTTATCTAAAATTAGAAAATAAGCATATTTACAAATATTAGTATATAAAATCAGAAATGTGTACATATTAGTATTTATATAATTTTGTTAAAAGAAAATTAAATAAAAAAATATGTAGATCTTAAAAACATTGTTTTTTGACACTAATGTTTTTAATTTTGAGTATTTTTTTTCATAGAATTTTAAAGAATGCCTAAAATAAATTTAATTTTAATTAAAGAAATACGACATAAAATTAACATTTTCTTTATAGGAAGACTTCTTTAATCGTCTTATTTTATTTTCAATACGTTTCAATTAAAAGGAAACTGTATTCATTTAAAGAAACAACAAATTCAATTGAATTTGTTCAATTTAGAATATCAAGAAAATGTTTACAGTACATTCCTAAAATCCCAAAACACAAAAATTGATTATTCTGTCCAAGTCAAGCATTTATTATTACTTTTTATACATACTTGTTAAAGTAAAGCATATATTTCTTTTTATTAAGAAGTATTAAAAACAAGTTAGGTGCTTTTAACATAAATTAATTAATTTGGTGTTTCATAAAACTTCATGTTCCTTAAATACAAAAAAGTCACAAATATGGTCCCCTCTATTGGGTAAACCTGTATGTTTTTAAAAATGATTTTTTTTAAATATCAGTTAAATAATTTATGTTTATTTAACTAAAATTTAAAAAATTAGTGTCCGTAATATTTACATAATTTGCCTGTTTTGGTTTCTTTTTTGAGAGGCTGAAGTTATAATATTGGTAAGTTTCACAAGTAGCAAAATTTATGAAAAAGTAAATTCTAATTTTATATATATTATTTAAAAAAGGCGTTTTACTTCTGTAAAAACTGTATAAAATTTTGATTTTATACAGGGTGATAAAATTTTTATTTAATTTTTCTATTTTTTAAATAAAATCTATGATAATGTAAATATTGGAGTAAAAATTGGTATTCGGAGGTTTTTTGGTATGACGGATTCGAATCTAATCTTATTACGGCTCTTACCTGGAGGGGGCGCTACCTACACGTCTTTTTACTATTTTTAACATTCACAACTTTTTGGTACGGCCCTGTATTACATTTTTGAGTAAATTAAATAATTGCTTTGTCATTTTTACGTCAAAAAGGTATACTTGTTAAAAGTTGATATAAGCAACCGTTTTGAAGTTATTTGGATTTACAAAAAATACGACGCATCTGATTTTATTATAGCAAACTTAAAAAAAATAAAACAAAATGTATAATTAAACAATGTGTATTTAAATTTTTAATAAAATTATTGTTCTTAAATTATGTTCGGCAAAAATAAGCTAGGTTTTATAATTTTTAAACATTTCACCATTTACTTCTAAGCACATGTCAGCTCTGTGGTGAACACCCTGTATCTCGGAAACAAAGGCTTTACGGACCCATATTTGTATAGACTCTTATGTTTATTTTTAAACCCTTAGTACTTACCTGAAGTATTGACATTTCCTTATGCATCACCCTGTATACATCTCTGGGATTTTCAAAAAATAATTATTTCAAAAAGTAAGACATAAGACCAACACCAAATATATACCAGATACTATTGGATTTAAAAAGAACACTTTGATAAAAAAAAATCATTTTGAAATTTGCGAAACAAAGTTAATTTTTTTGGGTGCCTTTTCCCGGAAAAAAATCCGACTTTTAAAAGGAAATCCTTTATTTGTATTTTTGTGTATTTGATCAAATTTTATTGTCAGATCCTAAATTTCGCAAAATTATCTGCAATTTTCTTAAAATTAAAGGCATCTGAAATATTTATATAAAAAAATAATTGTTGGGTGAAAAAATTTCAACTGCCTATGGTTTTAGAAAAACATAGATAATATTGTCAAATTTAAAATTTGACAATAAAATTTAATCAAATTTCCAAAAAAAATACAAATAGAGAATTTGCTTTTGAAAGTCCAATTTTCCCGGGGAGAAGGGCACCCAACTTGCACCCAAAAAAACTTTTTTTGCAAATTTCAAAATATTTTTTTTTAACCAAAGTGATCTTGAAACCAACAGCATCCAGTATATATTTGGTGTCGATCCGATGTCTCACTTTTTAGATAAAATCCTAAAGACACCAATGATACAAATTAAAAAATAATTCTGGAAATAATCCAGATAGTATTTTTGATTCACATGGATATTCTTAAAAGGAGGAAATTATATTTAAGAAACTAATAGTAACTTTTTTATTTGTCCTTTTAACTCTTAATTTGCACTTATAATATTAAAAGATATAGGTAGCGAAAGGTCAAATTTTGTTTACTTTAGCAAGTTAAGAATTGGCGAAATATTAATATTAAGTTTATGGATAATAAAGAAACAATAATATGTTTTTTCAAAATAACGTATGCATTTTAATACCAAACAATAAAAACAGAAATTTTCAAAAAAAAAAACTTACCCTCTAAGTCACCAAAAAACTTAATTTTAAAAAGAATGTCTGCGCACTCACGAACTTCCTGAAGAATTATCAGCTACCACTCTGCGCTACCGCTCAACCTTCTTCTGGTGGTGTTTCGATGTCACTGTCTATGTTAAACTTGACGGGAACGCTTCACGCTTACTCTAACACGTTGTCCGATGGAATTTAGTATTGATAACGAACCTCCCACTTGTTGCTAAAAGCATAAGCGAAGAATTTTCCGCCCCAAAATTTTCTTCGACTACCTGTTGCTTCCCTTATGATAATTAGGTGCCGCAATGTTTCGTGAACACTTTGTTTTTGTAACAATTATCCCCTAGAAAATGTAACGAAGCATTATGAGACAAATTTAAAATTATACAGGGTGTCCCAAAAAATCCCCACCAATATGGGGTAGACTCTATGATCACAAATACGATGAAAATCACTTATGTCAAAATTTCGAAAAGTGTCTCCTTATGAAATTATAGCCATTTTAAATACTCAAATCAGGCAATTTTCGCCAGTCAAATATTTTACTTGAAAACATTTATTTTGATCTAGCCATCCTTTATAAAGACAGAATAGCAAAGGACATGGCACACATAACATGGGATTCTGGATCGATTTTTTTTCTTTAAATTTGAGTATGTTATTTCTTGGATTAATAGAAACATCTTTTAAATGGGACATTTTTATGCAGGCCTATAGGGTGGCACAAAAAAATCACTGAGAAGTTTAATCTTAACTGCTTATTAATTCCAATATAAACGCATAAAAAGTGTGAGATTTTATTTAAATTCAACGGAATAATATTTTATATATTGGTTTATGGTTAAAATATTTTGATTTAAAATTTAGCACATACAGGGTGGTCTAGAATCGAATAAATAATATGGATTATATCAACTAAAATGTTAATATTCTGATATACTTGTATATATTTTCAGAATTTATATATTTCTGACAGTTAATTAAGGTAACTTTAAGTTAAAATATTTTGGTTTATTTTCCCAAATATACAGGGATATTTAAAATTAAAGATTTTTTTTGGTTTGTTCCCACCAGATATTTTGTGACATATAATAAGGTACATAGTTTTTAAATCTGCACATTTTTATGGCATTTTTTTAACAGAGGTAAAATCCAACAAAAAAATAATTTACATACTTGCTTAGAGTTAAAAAAATGTGCTTTGCTATTCAACCATACAGGGTGATCCAGTATCCAAGAAATAAACATGTTTATGCCAAGTTATATGTTAATTTTAAGATATATTTGTATAATTCTTCAGAATTTTTACCTTTCTGCCAGTTTCTTGTGCTCCAAGTCAAAAAAGCGTGCTAATTTTGCGTATTTAAAATTTTAAGCTAATTATCATATAAATTAATAAGTAATTTAATAAACAATATTAATTAATTAATACTTAAGTAATTTTACACCAGCATTTTTTTTTCGCGGCAAACAATTTTAAAAAGACTTATCCTAAAAATATAGGTCAATCCAGGAGACCTGGTGAATGAAACCTCCTAGATACTTCACCCTGTATGTGTACACGAAAATGATTTTAGTTATGAGTAGCTTAATTTTATTATACCTTTGTTAAAAAATTGCCAGAAAAATGGACAGATTTTAAAACTATGTCTCTTTATACAGAGTGTAACATAAATATGGAACGCTCGAAATACCTTCCACACCGTTTATTCAATTTTTATGAAACTATGTACTTATAGGTTCGAAATTACGCCGAATCGAATGGTGAGCTCCGCGTCGATGCCAAGTTTATCGTTTTTCTGAAATCGAATGGAACGTCGTTTTTTTAAACGGAACACCCTGTATTTGATTCGGTTTTGAGTTCTGCTTAAAATTGTGTATACTTTTTGTATAAAGTATTTTTTTCTAACGATAACAGTTTTTGAAAGAATTAAGATTAAAGTAATACTTAATGTGTTTTACCTACAAATACCTGCACGTGTAAGCTTACCTGGAATATCTGACATTGTCAATCATTTAACTGAAACTCAAAGAATCGAAATTTTAATGATACTGGGTTATGGGGACAGAATGAGAACACAACAAGAAGTTTGTAATATTTTTAATGACAGAAATCCATTAACAAGATCTACTGTAAGCAAAGTTTTTAAAAAATTCCGTGAATCTGGACACGTAAAACACCCTGCACACTCTGGCCTACCTAAAAGTTCAACAGATGGTGATAAGGCTCTGAACGTGTTGTTGAGTTTAGAGGAAAATCCCCACCTTTTTACTAGAATACTGGGAGAAGAAAATCCCATTCCCTATATATGCCAGTAGACCGCCTGCTAAAAACCGAAAAGTTTCATCCCTACAAAATAAGACTGGTACAAGAGCTCTCAGAAGACGACTATGACAGACGCTTGCAATTTAGTGAAATTATGATGGAGCGCTGCAACGCCAATCCAGATTTTGTCCCCCAGATAGTCTTCGCTGACGAATCAACCTTTTTTTGAAACGGAACTGTTAATAGACATAATTGTCGTTATTGGGCCAGGAAAATCCCTCACTGGAAACGCGAAAATCACACCCAGTTCCCTCTAAAAGTAAATTTTTGGGCTGGTATAATAGGTCGAAGAATAATTGGCCCATTCTTCATGGAAGAGACGTTAAATGGGGAAAGATACCTGCAGCTTTTCAGAAATGCCTACGCCTACGGCTCGTCCAACAAACTTTCCCATTAGTAAAAAAAGTAATACTTTACTTTTTTTTTTGATTATTTTAAAATGATATTTTAATGTAGAATGCATTGAACAAAATGGTGAGCATTTCGAACACTTGCCTTTGTTAATTTAAATGTTTTTGTTTTATTATGTGTTTAGTTAATAAATGATTTAGGTTTAAACCTTTTATTGAATTTTCGAAAATTGCTTTATTTCATTTTTCAAGATAGTCATAATTTCATAGGGAGACATTTTTCGAAATTTTGACATAAGTGATTTTTGCCCTAATTTTGGCGGTAGAGTCTACCCCCAAATGGTGAAAAGTTTTTTTTTTGACACCCTGTATAAAGAGGGTAAAAAATTATTTATTTTCTAATCCAAGAAAAACGCAAATATGACCTTGTTCAGTACTCAGTTTAGATGCCTAACGCTAATTTTATAGTATGTTTTTGTTGTCTTGAAATTTTCTAGAAAATGGGATCACTTTGCTGCTGGTCCCGGGGTATAGCGAACTGAGCCTGTTCAGTCCTATTAACCCCTATGAACTGGCAGTTCGCCTAAAACAGAAAAAAGAAATATTCCCACAAGAACCCACTATTCATTTTACTTAAAAAAAGAAAAAGTTCACAACTTTTTTTCTTGGTATTCTTGTAAAAAAAATTAAATAATTTTAAAACTAAAATTTACACATACAAACAGATACTTAAATTTTAACTCTAATCACCCAATAATGGTAAAAAAGAAGTTGTAAAAAGTCTTTTTGATAGAATTAAAATAATTTGTTCTGATTAAAACAAAGACAATGAAAAATAATTTTTAAAAGATATTTTAGTTCAAAATAATTATCTCTTGATTTTATGAACAAATTCTTCCTAAAATTTAAACAACAAAATCAAAATAGACCTATTAAAAATTTATTTTTACTATATATTCCTGGCTTATCAAATAAAATTGAACGAATAGTTAATAATTTTAATATTTGTACCATCTTTAAAACACAAAACAGTCTTAGATCTCAAGTAACAAAAACAAAACAATACAATATAAACGAAAACACAAAAAAAGTTATTTATTGGATCACCTGTTAATGTAATAAATTTTAAACAGGTGAAACTTTAAGACCATCATTAGCCTAACGCATAAAAGAACATATAACATACATTAAAAACACAGAATTTCACAAATTAAAAATCTGTCGACACACATTTGATAACAACCACATAATAAACTGGAATGCTTCTAGTATTTTGGCAAAGGAAACTTGTTCAAAGAACGTAAAATAAAGAAAAAGTGCATTTATATTATTAAATAAAGATAAATGTGTAGCTTTAATATCTGTTAATTCTGCTTGATACTGAAGTAATTTCAGGTAAACTTAAAATCAATTAACATACCACCTTTTTTTTTGAAAATTATAAATACACCAGTCAAATAAACCAATACGTCATTTATGACATAACGTCAAAAATATTAAAAAAGCTTTTAGAATTTCCTAAATTTTTAAACCAAATTTTTTCTAAAAATTAGTCTTAGTTTTTATTTTGGTGTTTTTTAAATTTTATCTTGACAACGGTGGCCGACTTGCCACCAAAACGTATAATTATTTTTTTTTTTTTTTTGGGTTTTTGGGGGGTTTTTGACTTTTTAGGATTTTCTTTTTTCTGTTTTAGGCGATCTGCCAATTCATAGTGATCAATAAAACTAAGCAGACTCAGTTCGCTATACCCTGGGACCGGAACCGAAGTGGTCCCATTTTCTAAAAAAATTTAAGGAAAGTAATCCCAACAAAAACATATTTAAACATGAATCCGCCACAAAACTATAGAACATATTTACAATTCAGAAAATATATATATATATATATATATATATATATATATATATATATATATATATATATATATATATATATATATATATAAGGTGCCACAGATTCGAGTGCATGCATGGGATTCCGGAAACCCTAAGAGATACGAAGTCGGTTAAATTATGGCAAAGTTGCGCATTTAGGTGCCTAACAACATGCCGATTGGAAAGTTGTAAAATTCCGAGTACTTCCGGAGATATCCGGAAAAACCGAAATTTGCTGATTTCGTTTTTATTTTTATGGCGTTATTTAAAGAGATATGAAAAAACAAAAGACACTTTCTCATGGCCACTTCCTAAGCTCTACAAAACAGCGTTGAGAGATTTTCCGTACGACGTTTCGTTTTCGTTAGACCATCATCAACTTTATTTTTTAAATACGGACCTGAGTTTTTTTTTTTAATTTTTTTGAACCTCTTATTATCCCAATTTATACCTGACCCCTTTATATAAGGGTGCCAAGAGGAGTGCAGATGGGGACTAAAACCGTAGAGATACCAAGTCGGTTAAATTATAAAGTTGGCATTTGGTGCTTACAACATCGATTAAAAGTTGTAAAATTCCGGGGAGGGAAAAAAGAAAAATTTTTGGGTTTCGTTTTATTTTTATGGCGTTATTTAAAGAGATATGAAAAAAAAAAGCACTCCATCATTTTAAGTTAAAAAGGTGGGTTTTGAGACGTTTCGTTTTCCTTAAACCATCATCAACTTTATTTTTTAAAATCCCGGGACTCAATTGTTTATTGCATTTGTAGGATAATAAGAGGTTTAAAAAAATAAAATAAAAAAACCTAGGTCCTATTTAAAAAATAAATTGGAATGGTCTAACGAAAACCTCACAAATCTCTAATTTTTTAGAAGTTAAAAATAGCCATGAGAAAGTGTTTTTGTTTTTTCATATCCCTTTAAAACGTCAGAAAAAAAAAACGAAATCAGCAAATTTTCGGTTTTTTCCGGATTTTGAAATGGTTTTCTTTTAATCGCATGTTTTAGGCACCAAACAAATGCATACAACCTGACTCGTAATGGCCAATCCACATCACCAATCTTCCGTATATATATATATATATATATATATATATATATATATATATATATATATATATATATATATATATATATATATATATATATATATATATATATATATATATATATAAAACCAAAGAATATGAACTACCACTAGCTCTAGCGTTCATAGATTTCGAGAAAGCCTTCGACTCGATTTATCCCAAAGCAATAATAGAAGCCTTAACAAATCAGGGCATCGACAAACCTTATATAGAAACTCTTGCTAATATATATCAAGAAGCTAAAGCCAGAGTTGTAATGTACAAGGAACTAACTCCTGAATTTCCCACTAGCAAAGGAGTACGACAAGGAGACGCAATATCTCCAAAGCTGTTCACAGCAACACTAGAGGAAATCTTCCGCAAACTGAACTGGACCACCAAGGATCTGCAAATAGATGGAGAATACCTTAGCCATCTAAAATTCGCAGACGACATAGTTCTAATTGCCAATACCCCTGCAGAACTACAACAACAAATAAATGAACTGAATGCGGCTAGTAACGAAGTAGGTCTCAAAATGAATCTAGCAAAAACTAAAATAATGTACAACGAACTGGCAGCCGAGCAAGACATTATAATAAATAACACAAATCTGGAAAGAGTAGAATACATATACCTGGGTCACCTAATACATAGATCAGGATCCCTACTACCAGAAATCAACCGAAGAATCAAGTTAGCATGGGTGCATAGGGGAAGAAAATTCAGTTATATTCAAATCCAGAATGCCACTCCTCCTAAAAAAGAAAGATTTGACCAGTGTATACTACCAGTTATGACCTATGCATGTGAGATCTGGACACTTAAAACAGATTTGCAAGAAAACTCCAGGTAGCACAACGATCAATGGAACGCAATATGCTGGGAATAACGAAAAGAGACCGCAAGAGAATAGATGGATACGACAAAGAACCCAGGTAATAGATTACCACAGAATAAAATCTCTTAAATGGCAGTGGGCCGGACACCTGGCAAGAAGAACAGATGATAGATGGACCACCAAAATTACAACATGGTACCCACGAGGTGTTAAAAGACCTAAAAGAAGACCACACCTGAGATGGGACTATGACATAAGGAAACTCGCAGGAACAAATTGGGCACGTATAGCCAACAATAGATAACAATGGGCCCAGCTGAGAAACAGGTATATGTATACGTAAGGGAGGTTACACCATAATTGGAAATGGTTGAATAAAGCTGCGAATGATGATGATGATGATGATATATATATATATATATATATATATATATATATATATATATATATATATATATATATATATATATATATATATATATATATATATATATATATATATATATATATATATATATATATATATCACAGCCCTACTTCACTACAAGCCGTGAACAACCATTTTGGCAACGCCGCAAACCGGCAAAGAGATTTCAGATCGGTTTCCCTCGAGCGCGATAGCAATCCGGGATCGAGGCGTATTTTTAAATTCATTTAAGGCTCAATTCAAAGATCGCGTAAATAGTTTGATATTTCCATTAAAATAATTAAATCAGTATAATAATTGAAAAAATAAATATATTTATATAATATTTAAACCTAAAAAAATTAATTTTTTATGGGGCAAGGCATAAGAACATGATGCTGTTGTAAAAGGAAACAAGTGTAATTTAACATTTAGTTAGTAATTGTATTAGTTTTAGTTTTGTTTATTTTTTTTAAATGTGTCTATTTCCTTTTTTTTTTTTTGACTCAGCCTTTTCCGATTTTTCTGTGGCATTTTTGTTATTTTTTTTTTTAAATTTTTAAAAGACTGTTTGAAAATATAGAGCACATCATAATGAACATATTTTTGTTCTCGTTACCACAAATACATTGCGAGCATAAATCATTAAAGCCTTCATGTTGTCTAGTGCTTAAATTAGTTAGATCACACAGGATACTTTTTGATTTTCCATTTTTAAAATACTCTCAGTATCAGGGATTAATAATTTTCTCAAAAATCCCACATATGGAACAGAACGTCTTTAACAATTTCTGTAAATTTTAAAACCCCCACGTTGTAGACAATCAAAGTATTCGTCGTCAATTAGGTTTTTATTTCAAAAAGAAAAACCCCAATTTACAATTATTATATTTTTTTACAATTTTGTGGGCAGCATAACCCAAAAATTTGTACCGTTTGTCAATTTATATTCATTTAGGTATTCAGTTTCAGGTAAAAAAAAAAATTTTTCAGTGAAAATTTTTTTGAGGTATTGTCCAATCAAGATCATTTTCCGGGGTGTGCCCCTGTTTTTTAATCTCAGCTAAAGAGAAATTACCATCAGCAGCGCTTCAAATATATGTTTGAGTCTAATTTTTTCTGAGCATTTAAAATATCATCAAAGCTAACATTGTAATTAAAACCCCCGAGAAGTCTGTATTTACCAAATCTTTTTTCTAACTTTTCAGTAGTAAATTTACCTGGTAAAATATACGACAAACAAATTTTGAAAATGAATAGTCAATTATTTCTAGTAAAAAAAAGGTACTATGATGGCAAAAAGCAGAATAGGTGTCGTTTTTTAAAGGGGACCATTATTGTTTTCAAAATTTTTGCCAAAATTTCAGCAGGACTTTTTCTGTTTTTGAGAAGTAATTTTGGAAATTTGGAAAAATACTAGGCACTGCATTTAATTTAGTCTAGTTTTGGAGGACCTTTTGCATTACCCATCTGGCAAGCGATAATTCCCCAATAACTTTCTACAAAATGCTTAGCGCAAACCACAGAATATTTTGAGGGTGACCATGACTGTCTAGGAATATTCCTAAGCCAATGGGCTTTAAGGTTTTCGTCCTTTGGGGAAAAGGGAAAACAGATACAGCTGGTTTTCTGCATCAAGAAAGTTTTATAATTGGATTTGCACCCAGGCAGCCAGGCCCCAACAAGGACTTGGCATGGTAAATTAATTAAATTGAGAAAATACCAGATTACCAGGAAAAAAAAAAATAAAAACAGTAACTAAATAGTATCTAATAAGCAGGCACCGACCTATGCAACGCAATAACAAAAATCAAAACGAACGACAAAATTCCAAAAAATATACCTACGTACTTACGGTAATTTCCAATGCTAATATTTGTTACTGTTTTTAAAAATAACTAAAAAAAAACCCTTTAAAATTAAAAAAACGAATCATTAAAATACACTTTCAATTTTAATTATTTTTTTAAAAAACACCACCACAAAAGTCAAGTTCATTTGCCGCCATTTACTTTAAGTATTTATAAACCCACCACCCCCCGATTTTTGTTTTTACGCAATGTCTGCGGAAAAAAAAAACCCCCGGCACCAAAATTTCACACAGTAAGACCTTTTAAGGAGTCTTTATCTTAACAATATTTTCTTTCAAAAAAATTGATTTATTCACAATAACACAACAGAGAAACAGGTCATTCAACGTAAATCATATGACTAAACAGCTGAGCAAACGTGTGTCGCTAGATCTGAAGGCATAGTTGCCAATTTTTGTTCACGGCTTGTTAAATGTAAAATAGGGCTGTGATATAAATAAAATAAATATATATATATATATATATATATATATATATATATATATATATATATAAAATATATATATATATATATATATATATATATATATATATATATATATATATATATATATATATATATATATATATATATATATATATATATAATATATATTCATGATAACACATACATTTTAAAACTTAAAAACAATTAATTTTATTATTGTTCTTCTATTTATTAAATCAAATCTATAAAATTGTTTTCGTTTTTATAAATTTTCTTAAGTATTTTTTTACCATAAAAAACAAAAATTAAAATACTCATCCTTCCGGCTACCGACAGTGTGCATCTACCTGTTATTAATGATGTCAACAATATGTTTCTTCAGGGTACGTACTTATTGATTTAATAAAAAAGAGAACAATAATAAAATAATGGTTTTTAAGTTTTAAAATGTATGTGTTATCATGTAATTGTTAGTATTTAATTGTTATTGTACATAAATATAAAGAAATAATTTAGACCGCATAATTTTTACAAATGTAAATTGTCCTATATCTCTGTATTATTATTTTAAGTTGTATGCCTAATGATACTTTTTTTGTAGATAATATTTTTAAAATCATGAAAATAAACTAAAGAAATCTTTTGAAAAAGCCCTCCATGTAGGTGCGAAACGTAAAGAAATATTGTTGTTTGAAATATACAGAAAACCTCATACCCAAGAAACAATCAAACTTAGTTATATATACAGGGTGTCCTGATAAGGTCGTCCTCCGGCGATATCTCGAGAACCCTTCATCGCATAGCTTTCAGAAAAAAATATTTATCGTAAAGTCGGCCTCGAGAAAATGCTGTAAATTATTTTCAAGTTTCTAATTCCACCGCTAGAGGGCGAAAAACTAAAAACAAAATTGAAAACTAGGATTATTTAAAAATATGATATATTAAGTTATGCCGTTGATAGTTTTTTACATCTATGTAAAATAAGGCAACTTTTTTCTTTTAAGCGTTTTGCCTAACTTGTCAAATATGAGAAGGCGAATGTACATTTGAAAAAAATTAAATAACTTTTTTTTGGCTAAACCGATTTTGATAAACTAGGCCTCGTTTGAAAGAGCTTTTACAGGGCTTAACATAAAATATTAGTATAATAAATTATTTTTTTTGTTTTATCCCTAGAGACCGATTTTTGTCAAAGTTATACATTTTGTCAATTTTTTCCAAAACATTAAATACAATAGTATTATTAGTATAAGCCCATTAAAAAAAGCATAAAAAAGTAAAGAAACTGGTGAAACCCGAATTTCGATATCTTAATTAATTCTTGACTTATTGCCGAAAAACTGCATTGCACGTGTTCTTTCCTATTTTCAGTTGTCAGATAAACAACGCGGCGTTTTTATCGAGAATGCCATGACAACAAAAACCATTTGTTTTTCCACGAATATTAAATAATATCAATAATATCCTTATTATTTGTTTATTATTAATTTAATATCAGCATTTATAATTATACGGATCGTGGATAATATTAGCTGATTATTATCTACGGACTTTGGCTTATTGTATCTTCATTGTGCTGGAATAGGATGCACATTTTCAGTTCCTCTTAAACGGGTTGTCAAACGTCTAAACACTTTTTTATTAAAACGCCGTCTTTCGCAATACCTTATGGCATATTGTCTCGCCGCAAAGAGGCATTATATATTATATATATATATATATATATATATATATATATATATATATATATATATATATATATATATATATATATATATATATAATATATATATATATATATATATATATATATATATATATATATATATATATATATATATATATATATATATATATATATATATATATATATATATATAATTAAAAATGTCTAAAATATTTTACAACAAAAATACAAATTTTAATACTGTTTAAAGAAAAAAGAATAACCCAGATGGTTCTATGAAATATGTAGAGTTATTAAAGAGAAACCGGGAGAGGGTGGTTAAAACCCATCTATTTAGGCGGACACAATTAATTTATGTGGGTTGACGTCATTACCAGATAGTTTAATATCACTTATTACTACGGTTACTATCGTAGTATTTTCGATAGTTTGCCTAAATTTGATTGGTTGTATGTAAGAAAAATAAACATAAATTTTTAGTCAATAATATTTCCGGAAAATATTATTTTCTAAAAAATGTTTAATAATAGACAATAACGGACGCTACAGAATTAGGCCATCTACCCAACAAAAGTTTCGAAGTTTAGCATTGCCAGTGTTGGGATTAAATATATTATGTAAGTTTTAAATCCGTTTTCCGGATACAGCCTGCATAGTGCGGAAAAATTTTCCATTTTTAAAGTTGTTTCTCTTGATCTCAGAAATAACATATAAAAATTAAGTAAGGGGTAAAGTTTGTTCGGTCAAAAAAAGGCCTATTTTCAAGAATTTTTATAACATATTGTTAGTATAGATTTATTTTGAAAATTAGTATATTATAATGCAACATTTAAAGAATATTTTAAAAAATTGGTTCAAAAATATAAAGAAATAACGGATTTATTGCAGTTCTCCGCTGGTGCCTCGAATATTTTTTGCGGTGACAGCGATTCCTCAGCACTAAATTATTTAAAATTAAAAAAAAAAACAAATTCTTGTAATTTGTTAATTAGTTCCTCTCGATATTGACTCCGAGTTTTTTTTATTTTATCACTTTTTAAATTTTTTGCATCATTTTGATGAAGTTGAAATGTCGTTTTTTTGACAATAAAATCGACCTATTTGTTATTGTAAGATTAATACTAATTAAAAAATAAAAAACTCGAAGCCACTTGATAGTTATTTGTATGTAGAAAATGTGTACAAATTTTTAAAACGATTGGTTCAGTAGTCTTTTCGAAATAGTGGTTACCGCCTTTAAAAATTACATGTTTAAGAAAATCGATTCAAAGTTTTGTACGCTGACACAACTGAGTTGGGGCAACCAATTTAAAAGAATATTCTTGAGATGTAATACTTTCATATTAAAAAAAAAATAAATAAAAAAAGTTTCAGACTTTGCTCCTTCCTCCCTTAAAAAAAAAATCACTAAAAACCAAAACTCCATTCTAAGTGTTTCGACTCATTTGTTCAAGTATTACAGCACTTAAAAATGAGGCTAAAATTATACTTTATGGCATCGTGCTAAAATCTTTGACGCTTGATTCATCATCTAGATTGTGTAGTATCATTCGTATCGTAGTTACCATTTGTAAGAATAAAAACTTAATACGTATGATCCGGATTTGTGATCGATAAATAGGATTCGAGTCTTTTTTTTCCTAAAAAAGAAATCGTAGTTGTGATTTGATTCTTTTATGAGGATAAATCGATTTCTTTTTTGAAGAATTCGTTCCAGCTCTGGTGTTCCATTAAAAATATGTTAATTTTAGATCGTATCTCTTTTGTTTCAATTCAAATAATTTTTCCAAATTATTCTTTAAGATACTACGGAAAAACTACACGAGATCGCTACTTCATATTTTTTAATTTTAGAAAAATTACAAATATGACTCAAATCAGTTCTTGTTGGATTAACCAATATTTACATTAAAAACGAAATTTTAAACAAGATTATAAAAATTATATTTTTAAATTAGCAGTTTCTTTTAAAAGGCAAAATTGTGTTATTCGACGGTTAATTGCTATTTTAAATTATTCATTGTATTTAAAATATTCAATTCTTAAAGATTTTTCATAAATCTTCTCTCTACGATATAATATGATAATTTTGTTAAAATGCTTGACATTTTAAGAAAAGAATTTTCATTCTTTGCAGTCACAATGAATACTTTCCAAGCACCCTGACATCAGAAAAGCAGGTGTTTAACTTTTACACAACAGGGATAAATTAATGCTTACTGTGCAACATGTTCGTATACAATGTGTCCCAAATTTGACCTACATGTATTGCTAGGTCGTTTAGTATACAAGATAGAGAAATATTCATATAGAAAAAGTTTTAAAAGGATTTAATGCTTTAATGATTTCGACTATGTGGCTAAATTTTTTGTTAAAAGTTTAGATTTGAAGATATTATCGAAAAAATGAAAATGGTCGACTTTATTAACTATGCAGAGCTGGGTAGCAATCAAATCCTTATTGAATCACATCCAGGAATCGATTTATTTTTAAGGATCCGAAGGCTAGAATCGATTACTTTTTAAAAATAGGATCCGTGATCCGGATTCGTTATATAATTCTAAAATGATCCGGAATCAATTCCATTTTGAAAGGATCCGATTTCAAAAGGAATCGGTTCCTTACGCCATTTCAAATTTCCAAATTGTGACCTTGTAGTCCAATCATTATAGCAAAAAAGGGTCATTTAATTAATGTTAACAGATCTCTGACTGCGTCGTGACTTTCGGAATAGCCTATAGATTGCCTAAATCAAAAATCCAACCAATTTTTTTCAGGAAATTTTTTTAAACAAAAATTATTAAAAAAAGAGCCTTTTTTCGTTTTTTAATATAACAAAAAGTACTGGCTTTATCGTTTTACTCATAAATGACCGTTTGTAGAGAATTCAAAAGTCTACAAAATGGTTTTTGAAAAATCCCGATCCGATTATTTTTTACCGAGAAAAGCCGGAAAAACGCCTAAAACGGACCTTTTTTAAAAATTCGTATCTCCGTTAATTTTTAATATTAAGAGCTGATTTTTTGGAAAATGATAGCCGCCGAAAGATGAGAATTGTCGCATTAATAGTTTTTAGTCAATCGCACTATAAACAAATTAGGCTCTTATCTTGCAAGTGCCGTGAATATTAGGCAAATGGTCCGATTTGAATTGTTAAAACGGCCTTTTAAAGTGAGATTAAAAGCTACAAACTGTATATCTCACATTTTCATATAAGTTTGGAGAGCATTGTTAAAAATGCTTGTGAACCTAACGCGTCGAGCGAAAATTCGCCATACGCAGCCCGTCTATCGCTTCTCCTTCGCTGCTGGGTGCCCTATCCACGGTCGACTCAGTACGTCTCGGTCGCGAATTTTCGCTCGACGCGCTTGGTTCACAAGATTTTTAACAATGTTCTCCAAACTTATATGAAAATGTGAGATATACAATTTGCGGACCATTTGCCCAATATACTCGGCACTTGTAAGATAAGGGCCTAATTTGTTTATAGTGCGATTAAATAAAAACTATTAATCCGACAATTTTCATCTTTTGGCGGCTCAAAGTATATGTTATTGACTATCATTTTCCAAAAAATCAGCCCTTAATATTGAAAATTAACGGAAATACGAATTTTTGAAAAAGGTCCGTTTTAAGCGTTTTTCCGGCTTTTCTCGGTAAAAAATGATCGGATCGGGATTTTTCAAAAACCGTTTTGTAGGTTTTTGAATTCTCTACAAACGGTCTTCTATGAGTAAAGCGATATAGCCAGTACTTTTTGTCATATAAAAAAAACGAAAAAAAGGCCCTTTTTTAATAATAATTGTTTAAAAAAATTACCTAAAAAAATTGGTTGGACTTTTGATTTTAGTAATCTACAGGTTATTCCGAAATTCATGGCGCAGTCAGATAATTGTTAGCATTAATTACAAAAAAAATCTATGTTGATTGGACTATAGCACCCTCAAAAATCCTTATATCCTGAATCTGGGGCAAATAGGTTTATAAATGCCAAAATCCGCCATTTGGAATATTCCATTATAAAATTCCAACTTTATACCTAAGACTCTTAATCAGCATCACACGGATTTTCGGAAATAAAGCTAAAGAATTTTAAAACATCTGTCTATTAAAATCTTTAAATAAGGAAACACACCTAACATGTGATTTTAACCATTTTTTTAATAAAAAAATTTAATTTTTTTCCGTAAACATTGAGTGTAGTATCCAAAAACGGACATAAATTTTACTTATATTTGACCTTAAAAGTTTTTATTGGTTGATCTTCATATTTTTTTGATATGTTATCCTTTAGATAACCCTGAAGGACTTTTAAACGGAACGTTTTATTATTTCTACTTGAGGTATGAATTTAAATATTAATACAATTTATATTCTGCAAGCAGAGAAATTATTAAACGGTTTTTGTGAAACTTTCTGCAAAATTACAACAAGATGTTCCATTTGTAAGTTGCTTTAGGTTATTTTAGGAATCACATTTAAAAACTTTATGAAGACCATTGCAAGTTTTAGAATACAGTTCGAAAAAATGTTCTATTTAAGGTTGGTTTCATGTTGATCTCAGAAATAACATATTCAAGTTTTAAGAATATTTACCAAAAACTAATTTGGCTAAAAGTTAGGGCACTTTAAAAATGAGGCTAAAATCTTTGACGCTTAATTTATCATCTGGATTCGTATTCGTATCGTAGATACCATTTGGAAGTATAAAAACTAAAGATGATATGGATTCGTAATCCGATAAATGGAAATCGATTCCCTGGATTCGATTCCTTTTTTCCTTAAAAAAGGAATCGTGATTCGTATTGGTGATTCGACTCCTTTGCGAAGATCCGGATGCGTAAATCGATTCCATTTTAAAGGATCCGTCCCAGCTCTGTAACTATAACATTGTAAGGAGACTTTTTGGAGACGAATATATTGCAACCAATTTTTTTTCTCCGATCGTTCTTTGTTTTTCAGTTACCAATCCAAACTTTCGATTTTTATATGACGGCCATCTTTAATTTTGGCCTCTAAGCAGTTTTAAAAAGATTCTTCAACAATACATGACAGCGCTGGGGGTAGCCCACCAATATTTTAAATGTCGCCACAAAGGACATGGCACACATAACATGGGATTCTGGTTCTGGAACGATTTTTTCTTAAATTTGAGTATGTTGTTTCTTAGATCAATAGGAACATCTTTTAAATGGGACATTTTTGTGCAGGCCATCACTAAAACTAATGTCAAAAACAGTGATCTTTTCACATAATTATGATCCTTTTTGTCGTTCCGGATATATTACCCGCCTTTTTTTTGGAGGACAACAAAACCATTTTGTTTAAATTAGAGAGCTGATTAAAAAAATCTCGACATAAAACTACCTTCAGAAGTGGAAATCGACAAACCTACTCACATAACTTCTTAAAAGTAAATTAAAGACGACACAACCTGGAAGCAGTTCATATAAAAAGATCGAATAAAGGGGCATAGAAATTTGAGTTAACTTGAAATTTAATCCGTTCTCAAGTAGAAAAGGATTTACGAGATAAGTGAACATATTTTCATCTGACATTAAATCTATGCATTGAAAGCAAACGTTGGTCAGCCTACAGTAATGTCAATAAAAGAATTATATGAGCATAATATGTTTGGTAATATTATTGTACCCTGATAAATTTATACACTCCGCACCAGAATTAACGCATAATTTTAAAATCATAATTTCAGTCGCAATGAAAAAATTTTTGGTTTTTATTTTTTTCTTTAAAAATGGTTTTAGAACATCTGAAATATTAACGGCCGAGTGATGATCGCGTTGTTAAATTTAGCAATGGACTTAGCAGTTTAGAATGTTTAACAAAACGTCATTGTCAGTGTTATTCAATGATTTTAGTAGGCAACCTGTCAAAATCTGACATTTTGTTAAACATTCTAAACCGTTGTCAACTTAGCAAATTGTTTAAAGTTAACAACGGTTTAGAATGTTTAACAAAATGTCAGATTTTAACAGGCTGCCTACTAAAATCATTGAATAACAATGACAATGACGTTTTGTTCAACATTCTAAACTGCTAAGTCCCTTGCTAAAGTTAACAACGCGATCACTCGGCCGTAAGAATTACCGTTCAATTTGATCTCAAATTTCAACCAATCGCCAAAACAATCAATCTAATGTGTTTGGTGGGTTCGGTACTTGTCGTAGTCGTCTTCTCGCAGGCCAAACCATAGCAGCAATCCCAACCTTCTGACGATATTGCTGCACAATTCTTGCAATGTGTGGCCTGGCATTATCTTGCATAAGCTTGAAGTTCTTCCCAACAAATGGTGCAAATGGCAAGACATGCTCTTCTAAAATGTCTGTAACGTTCTTTTGTGCTGTAAGCCGCCCTCGATCTATCCGGACTAACGCCGTACGAGTCTCCAAATTAATCCCACCCCACACCATTACTCAGCTGCCACCAAACTGTACAGTCCCTACAATGTTACACTGTGCGTAGGGTTCCCCAGGCCTTCTGTACACTCTGTTCCGCCTGTTATCAGAAAAAAGAGAGTACCTAGATTCATCGGTGAACAATATTCTTCCCCAATTTTCATTATTCCAAATAACATGTTTACGAGCAAAATGCAATCTTTGCCCTTTATGTCCTCTGGTCACTAATGGGTCAGTAGGTGCCCTTCCAGGGCGCAGGTCGTCTGCGGCAACTCTTCTCCTTATCGTATTTTGGCTGATTCTAAAATTATAACGATCCAAAAATTCGTTTCGTAGAGAAGTACTGGTAACAAACCTTTGTCTCAGTGCACAAATTCTCAAAAACCTGTCTTTATCAGGAGTGGTAACTCTTCTACGGACTTGACCGGGTCTTCTTGAGTTACTGCCAGTTACAGCAAAACGTGTTAAAACTCTTGAAATGGTTGTCTGAGTGACATTAAACCGTTTAGCGAGTTCAACTTGAGTGTATCCTTCTTCGCGAAGAGTAATGATTCTAATACAGTCAGATTCTGACAAATTTCAATTTTCTTGCTGCTGGTGGTTCATTTTAAGAGAAAACACATAATAAACTTGAAAAACTTAATTGACAATTCAGCAAAACGTATTCAAACCAAAGTAAATTGAAATTAAAATGAAGAATTGCTTTCATGTTTTCAATTTGCTTGCAAAACAATGGTAAAAACATCAGCGTTTTTGCAATTCAACCGATAAATCTTTACAAGATACCAGAGGTAAGAAATATATATTATCACAAAAATCGAAACATTAAAATTATTTAATTTACCGCTATTTTTAAAGTTATGCGTTAATTTTGGTGAGCAGTGTATATTTAAAAATAAATTGTTTTTTGATGGGCAAATTGCATAATAGTTATTTATGTATAAAGGGCATTATGAAGATGTTTATACTTTCGAGGGCAACAATCTTACAAAACCGAGGGCCTTTGGGTTTGTAAGTTGCCCGAGGGTAAAGACATGGAGTAATGCCCGTGGTACATACAACATTTATGACCTACTTTAGATAATTTCAAGTTAAATTAAAAGAAAAATCAAAATTACAAAATGTTTTTAACCTATGTAGTTGCTAAATAAACAAAGGTAATAAGTGTTGTGCTGAGTCAAAGTCAAAACTGAAATTCATAAAAAATAATGACTTTTCCGTTGATTCCGGATAGAATTGCTGTGAATAGGCACCCATAGACGAAGCAACCTAGTCGGCCGACGGTGTCGACAGACGAGATCTGCCATACTAGCTCCGCCGACCTTGTCTGTGAACGATCTGATTTGTCAAGTCCACAGACGAACATACTTAGTCCTCAATTTGTCAAACGATCGGTTCCTGAACCTACGTTGTCTTTTAATGAGTTGGCAGATATTTTATATTTTGACATACTGGGTAGTATGACTTAGTATTTTAAGCTGGTCTAAAATACCTCTTTAGTCGGTAAACTCTGCAAGGTATAAAATGGAGAAAAAATTGCTCTAATAGGTACCCACACACAAAGCGATATTTTGCGCGACCTGGTATGCGGCAGTAGTATGCCTTTAGTATGTGAATTGAGACAAAATGAACAAGATTTTTTAAATTTATTAAATTTTTATATGCTTCCCTTTTTAAATTTTTATTTAATTTATTCTGGATCTTTAATTTTTCACAAACATGGTCGTTCCTTATACAACTCTATAAACTGTTAATATTTCTTTTGTCCACTACATTACACCGCAAAATTTTATCCCAGATAAGGCGACGAGCTTAACGACTAGGTCCTTATATCAGTTGTAAGTACAAATTTGACGTGTGGCGACCTGGGACGCTATTCTGTTGATAAATTAAATGACAATTCGACGGATTCTGAAAGATGCGAACGACCAAGAATAGTGCTCCTGTTCCTTTACCGACGAAGTATTTTACCTACCGGGTCTGTCGTTCGGCACTAACATGCATTCCAAATATGCAAAATTAGACAGACATTATCTGCCGCATACCAGGTCGCGCAAAATATCGCTTTGTATGTGGGTACCTATTGCTGCTAAAGCTTTGGATAATCTTATCCCAAAGACTTACCTACAGACAGCTTTATTAATTACGTTCATATTTACTATACTTTCTAAGACTACATGTGTACAGTAACGGCCATTAAATCTTGGGCAATTCTTTTTTCCTTTCGTAAAATAGGCTTATGCCACCTTCAACTCAATATAAATACCTGTTGAAAAACCTAATAAAGAAACAGTTGTCCGATGTCAGTATCTAAAAATATTTTTTAAAGTGCCAAACTTAACTTTGCATCAAAAAGTATTAATTATTCATAATATTGGCAGAGAGATTGGCCAGAAAGGGATGTGGCCAAAGAGCTTAACATCCCAAAGAATACTATTCATTTTGTTAAAAAAATGGCAGGAAACACACTCCTTTAAGAGAAGAGCTGGAAGTGGTCGCCCCAAACTATCGAATTAAGAACAAGACAATAATTTAGTTAATGTTTAAAAAAACAACCAATTAAATCTGTAGGTACAGCAAAAACGGAAAGCAATTTCCCAGCATCGGCACGGCGAAGAATAAGGCAAATATCCGAATTGCGCTACCACCCAGCAGCCTTAAAACCGCTTTTAACAAATGCAAATAAAGAATAACGCATTGGATTTGCTCTACAGTTTTACTTGAAACCTCCGATTTTTTGGGAAAATATAATATTCACCGATAAAAAAGTGTTTCAGTCGTGCTACAATGGGATACTTACTTAAGGTATACAGGCCTCCAGGAAAATGATTTGATGAAAAATTTACCCAAAGGACAGAAGTAGTGGGCGATTTTCAGTAAATGTTTTGGGGTGGCTGAGTGCACAAGGACTTGGTGTATGTTATTTTATCGAAGGAAGGTTCAAAGCGGAGGGATTTATAGATCTACTACAAATTATCATGCTTCCCTTTTGTACTGGGCCCAT
This sequence comes from Listronotus oregonensis, assembly GCA_019359885.1. Taxonomy (NCBI): domain Eukaryota; kingdom Metazoa; phylum Arthropoda; class Insecta; order Coleoptera; family Curculionidae; genus Listronotus; species Listronotus oregonensis. The sequence goes on from JAHBCN010005102.1 coordinate 47,973, forward strand.
TTTCCCGGGCGAAAATTTTTTCTTTCAGCAAGATAAGTTCCCGTTCATACGGCCCGGCAAGTCGATGAATGGTTTGGGAAAAGTAGCGATACAGGGTTTACCGTGGCCCGCATGGGCCCGGGTTTAAATGTTATGGAAAATGTTTGGGGCCTATTAGTTAAAAAAAAAAAAAGGGGAAAAAAAGTTTAGGCCCCAAAATGTAAACGAACTTAAGGATAAAATTTTTGAGGGGTAAAATGATTTTGAGGGAAAACCGGACTACCCGGGCTTTGGTCCATTCAATGCCTGGAAGGCTAAACTCGTCTTAGAAAAAAAAGGGGCCGCAATAAAATATTAAATTTGTTTAGAAGGATATTTAAATTGGTTTTAATTTATAAAATTGTTAATTAATTTATTAATTTGTTAATTTTTATTTTTTTTTTCCCTTTTTTTAATATAAAAAAAGTAAAACAAAAAAGGCAATTTACAAAAAGGCGAAAAGAAAAAATTTAAAATTTTGTTCAATTTTTAAAAACTAAAAAATTAAAATATTTTATTATTTTCTCAAAATTTGCCCGGTAAAACCCGATGGGGGGGTTTTTCCCCGTAAGGCACCCCCCCGGGGGGGAAATATTCAAGGGGGGGGGAAAAATTTTTAATTTTAAAAAGGGGGGCCCCCTGAAAAAGGGAATTGACTAAAAAAAAAATTCTTTTTTAAAATTTAAAGGAAAAAAAATTAAGGGTTTAGTTTAAATTTTGGGTTTTTAAAACAATTTAAAAAAATTTTTAAAATAAAAAAAAAATTACCGGACGGGGATAAAAGGGTACCCCAATGGAACCCCCTTTTATAAACAGTTTTTGTTAAAAAAAGCTGGCAAAAAAAGGGGGCCCCCCCCCCAAAACGCTTCAAAAGCCTTAATTAAAAATGTTCTGACCAAATAATTTTGTGGGTCAATTTTTTTTTTGGGTAAATATTCTAAAATTTTTTCCCCAAAAAAAAAAAAACTTATTTTTTCCCCTTTTTAAGCAAAGAAAAAGGGGGGTTTTTGTGTACCCAATAAAAACCAACACGAAAAAAACTTGCAGATAATTTTTGGGCATTCTATATTAAACCAAAGGGGCCTGTCAAATCCATGAACCACCCCCTTAAAAAAAAAGGGATTTCCAAAAAATTTTTTTTTAGTTTTTTTAAATTTAAATTTTTTGGGAAAAAAAAAAATTTTTTTTGAAGCCCATTTTATCTTTTTTCTACAGGGGGGGGGGGAAAAAAATTTTTTTAAAGGGGGGGTTTCCTAAGGGGGGAAACCCCCCCTAAAGGGGGGAATTTATTACCGGGTTTTTGCTAAAAGCAAAAATTTTTTTAAGATTCTTTAAAATACTTTTTTTAAAAAAAATTTTTGGGGGGGGCCCCCCCAAAACCCCCTTTTTTATAAAAATTTAAAAACCCTATAAAGTTGGTTTGGGGGGGGGAAAAAAAAATTTTTTAAAAAAACAACAGCGGTCAACTTGTACAAATTGGTAAAAAAAATTTTTTAAAATTAAAATCTTTTGTTTCAATCTTCAACTTCCTCCTTTTCCAAAAAACAAATTTTCGAAAAAAAATTGTTAAAAAAATATGACTTCTTTCAATTGGCCGCTCTAAAAAAAATCCGGGGTTAACAAAAACAAAAATTTTGGTAAGAAGGTTTAAAATTTTTAAATTCCCAAAAATTTTTTTTTAAAGAAAATCCCCTTTTTTTTTTTTTTTTTGGGGTCCCCCAAAACCCAAAAAAAGAAAAAAAAAAAAAAATTTTTTTTGGTTTTTAAAAAAATTTTTTTAAAAAAATTTATTTTTTTTCCCCCAAAAAAAAAAAAAAAAAAAAAATCAAAAAAAAAGCAAATTTTCCTTTTTGGTTATTAAATAAAAAATTTTTAAAAAAGGGGAAAATAAAAATTTAATTTTTACAAGGATGTTACCAAAAATAATCTTTTTTTTAAAATTAAATTTTTTTTTAAAATTTTTTTTTTTTTTTGGGGGGGGGAAAAAAAATTTTTTAAAAATTTTTTGGTTTTGCCCCCCCCAAAAATTTTTTTTTTTTTTAATTAAGACTTCCCCCCCTTTTTTTTTAAAATTTTAAAAATTATATATATATATATATATATATATATATATATATATATATATATATATATATATATATATATATATATATATATATATATATATATATATATATATATATATATATATATATATATATATATATATATATATATATATATATATATATATATATATATATATATATATATATATATATATATATATATATATATATATATATGTTAGACTCATATGCCGAATTCGCCCATTTGCCGAAATAAATACTCAATTCGCGTAATGATCAAAGCCAAATGATCGATTGCCGAACATAGTTCCCATTTCGGTAGCTGTTTAAACTGATTTACGCATTTCGCGAACTGTGCTATCCGGAGTTCTTCAAATGCCGAATAAGATATATTTCGGCGGATTATCATTAGCTGATCGCTCGAACACGAAAAAAATATATATTTTCAATGTTTGCCTCTCAACTAGAAATTTAACCGATGATAGCTTATGTGCAACTATGAATAAATATATGTCAGCTGGCTGTACCTCGGTACAAAAAACATTTTAAAAATAATAAGAATAATTCAGGATACGTTATTTCCTTCCAGATAAAAATTTGTAAGCTGATTGTCAATATACTGTTATAATTAATAAAAAAAAATCAGCCAGCAGTAAGTTGAGGAAAACCCTGTCAGCTGATTCGTTCCAATAGGCGATAGATGCTCCCGCCTCACTCCTGCGGTACAACTCTCAAAGTATCAGCTGACGGTTTTTGCACAGAGATACAGCCAGCTGACAAATATATTTTTTATATTCTATGTTCACCCCGTTCTGGTCGTCCAAAAACAGATTTTGTGCGTGATTCAAAATAAAAACCGCTTTGCTTACCAGAACTAACCATGACCGACTAGAACTTAGGGCTTTTGAGTTTGTCTTAATTATTTGTAGAAGTTATAAACAAAATTTTAACAACGTATTGGAAAAACCCGGGGAAATATAATTACACTTTTAAAAAAAATTATAACTCATCATATCAAACAAAAAAAAAAATGTTAATAACTACCTAGTCGGTCATGGTTGTTCTGGTAAGCAAAAGCTATTTTTGAACACGCGTTCTGGTCTATCTTAAACGGCCGAAAAGCAATCTTTTGGACATTGCTGTCGACCAGAACGGGGTTTGGCCAATTTTTCCGTCCATTGGCCGTTTTCGGGCTTTGCGCCTAACACATATAAGCTATCATCGGAAGTAATTACACAAGTGCAAAGCATGTTGTCTAAAAACTGCATGAGTTTATTTTCATATTTTGGGAAAGATCCCGACTCCGAAGGAGGAGGGCTCTTTTAACAAAATATGAAAATAACCGAATGCAGTTTTTTACTGACAACATGCTTGAATGAAAAATTATCAGGTTTACTTTGATGCACGAGTGTAGTTCGGTAGAATATTTCTCGAGTAGAAGAAATAAAGTATTAGTACCTAAGTAGGTTTAAATTTTTTATTTAGACAACATTATATTAAAATTACTTTACCTACATAAATATTATATGAAAATGAACAAAATAATATGAGACAAACTTGCAGAAACTAAAAATTGCATGAATTGCAGTGGAAAACACAGTTGTAAAAATTACAATTTTTGGAGCCTGCTCCACTACTTGTTTATGTATGTGAGTTTGTCATTGAATTAGAATTTAAAGAACTTATCGTAGGCACATTAGCTATATTAGTTTCTGTATTAAGATTAGCTTTATATGTCTCTCATTTTTTTCTACTATATTTGAATGGTGTTCCTCATCCAGTTGAAGATATGACTTTATGGACTTTGGGTTTAAATGTCCAGTAATTTTTATCAGCGTATTTTCTTCAATCCCTTGTTTTACTAAGTTTAAAACCGCTGTTGCGCGGAGTGAATGATTAGTGATTTTAACTTTTTCAGTTGCCAAACCTGACTTTTTTGCCTCCGTTGAGGTCCATTGAGTGATCATGTTTTTTCCGACAGGGATGTTCTTGTACCACTTGCCCAATTTCCAGAAAGGATTAACAGTTAAGAACAATCTCGGGATATTTATATATTTTCTCTTTTCCAAGAACTTTCTAAATAACCTTACTGGGCACAAATCCGGGTTAACAATGTTTCTAATAGTCTAAGATCCCACTGTTCGATTCTGCAGGTATCTGTTTTTTTGATACAACCAATTTTAAATGAATATTAAGGAAGTATGCAATGGATTAGGGATAGGTTGCCTATAAAAAATTAGCCGCAATTATCTGTAATTAATTTTAGTATGATTAATTCGCTAACATAACTTGCAACTATATGTTTTTTTAATGAATTTTACATTTGAAAGATAATAATGTCACAAATTGAAAAAGAAATGGTTGCCAGCTCTCAGTCAGCCGCAGCGTTAGGGTTGCCAGCTGTAAACAGGTATATCAGTGTTAATTGTTTGCACTTACCTGTTTTTTTTAATACAAAATTAAAGTTTTATATATACTAATTACAAAAATCCATGGTTGCCAGTTGGAAAATGGCCGCAAACAGAGGTTGCCATGATTTCAATGAACGATTCTCGCTCCAGGTAAGTGGAAGCGCAAGAGAAAAGATGCACGAATTGTTATGTGCTGTAAACAAGGAAAAACATGGCAGCTGTGACCCTTATACCATAACGACAGTTAACGTATAGTATAGTAGTGATGGGCATAATAGGATTATTTTAAGACTCGAATTATTGAATTATGAATGATTTCAATAATCGGATTAATTGATAATTCGAATTATATAATTATTTTATTTTTTCTTAATCGTTTGAATTTTAAATTCCGATGTAACTAAACACAAACACTAAATATTATATACAGTTTGTCAAAACAGTCCGGGATCCCCTTAAAAATTCGTCAACGGGGATCCTGGACTTTTTTGACAGTGTATAATATATATATTATTATAATTATTATTATTATTTTAGTAAGAAAATTTTCCATTTGCCATAATTTTTTATGGTATTTTTTTACTTACCCGGCCCACCGCCGATTTTATTGAAATTTTGTATACCGGGGATTTTGGGGCGCTGATCACGAATCTGAAGTCAAATTATTTCGTACTCTGCTAGTTTTTAAGTTATAACGCCTCATTCGAACCTTACCAGCAAAACTTGCCTAAAATTCCTCCGTCTTAAAACTGATTACACCCAAAATGAAAGATTTTATCGAAATACACTTATTATTTTGTAAGATAAATTTAATTTCACCTTCATTTAATAAATATTTTTAATAAAGAAAGCACAACAAGCACTTCTCAAAAATATTATTTTTACTTTTATAAATGTCAACAAAATTGTCTATAGATTTTAGACTTTTTTATGTTGGTACGCCAGGGACCCGCGAAACAATTGAATGGCCTACTTTATAAATTTGAATTATTTTCATTTTTTGCGATTTAAATTTAAAAATTAAGCGCATTCAATTGTTTCAGGGTCCCTGATACTAACATAAATATTCTAAAATACCTAGACAATTTTGTTGACATTTATAAAGTAAAAATATTATTTTTGGGAAGCGCTTGTTTTTTATTAAAAATAATTGTTAAATTAAGGTAAAATTAAATTTATCGTATAAAATAATAAGTATATTACCATAAAATCTTCATTTTGGGTGTAATCAGTTTTAGAAGAGAATTTTGGGTTTGTGCAGATGTGAGGTTAGGTTCGAGTGGGGCGTTATAACTCAAAAACTAGCAGAGTCCGACAAAATATGACTTTAGATTCGTGATAAGCGCCCTAAAAACCCCTGTATACAAAATTTTTATAAAATCGGCCGTGGGCCCGGTAAGTAAAAAATTATCTTTTTATAATTAAGTTGTGTCCTCTCTATTTAATTTAGTAGTTATCACAAATTAAATGTAATAATATTAATCAGATTTATAATAAAAAAAAAGTAGATCTTAATTCAATAAAAACAGAAACATTGAATGAATAAATGAAAAAAATTCGATTTTCTTTAAAGATTTTGTAGACAACTTTTCAAGTAAAAAATACTATAGGTTTTTTCGCAAAAAAATAGTCATCATGCTCTAAAATTTATGTTTCATAAAGAATAAGTAAAGAAATACTTGAACTACTTCGACACTACATTATACTCTTGATTACAGCATATAACAATGCGTGCATCTTCTCTCTTGCGCTTCCACTTACCTGGAGCGAGAATCGTTTATTGAAATCATGGTAACCTCTGTTTGCGGCCATTTTCCAACTGGCAACCATGGATGTTTGTAATTAGTATATATAAAACGTTAATTTTGTACTAAAAATTTAAAAAAAAACAGGTAAGTGTAAACAATTAACACTGATATACCTGTTTACAGCTGGCAACCCTAACGCTGCGGCTGACTGAGAGCTGGCAACCATTTCTTTTTCAATTTGTGACATTATTATCTTTCAAATGTCGTAAAATTCATTAAAAAAACATATAGTTGCAAGTTATGTTAGCGAATTAATTATACTAAAATTAATTACAATAATAACCAATTCGGTATCATTTCGGTTATGTATATGTATATGTATGCAGAATGTAGTCTTAAATTTAAAAATAATCTAGATCAAGGGCGTTTCGAGGTCTTTAAAAAATTATAAGTCTAAAAGCGATAGTGAAAAAGTTTTGAAAAAAAAATGAATATGATGCCTTAAATCCACAACCTTCTAAAGAAGAATATTTTTGAAAAATTTATTTTTAAAAAGCAGTTAAAGCTATAAATTTTTATCGACAATAATTTTTATTTTTCATTCCAATCTTACTAAGAAAATATTGCACGAATTAAATTGAAAATTGGTGTACGAATCCCTTGTTACGTTACGAAGGGTATGTGTTTTTTTTTTCCAAAATTTAAAAAAAAATTCGACAAGAGAAAAAAAAACGGGAAATTTTGGGAAGAGCACATGTTTGCCCTTCTAAATGTTCCAAAGAATTGGTAAAACAATTTTGGATTTATCTATAGAAAATTTGTAGGACTAACTTTGCCTATCACTATTTTTGTAGGATAGTTCATTTTTTCTTCATGGAATATCCTTATCTATCATCTGCAATTTTTATCCCACTGATAAAAATGAGTACAGTAGTACCCCTAAAATTGGTAGGTATATTTAGGTTGTAGGACTACAAAATCCTATTGACCTATTTGTAGGACAATACCGTAAATATTTTTTTTAAATATTTATTAACAATGTACAAAAAAATACCTTGTTAGTGATGACGTTATACCTATATGTTTTTTCGGTATGTTTGATGTGGAGGACTCGGTATAGTTTTTGTAGAACAAACACTTTTTCTCTCTTTTTTATAAACATCTTAACAAAATATGTTAGAATCAACCTGTTAGGTATAAATTTTGCAACACCTGAAAAATCGGCATGTTTGGAGGTTTTTTGGAAGCAGTCTTATTATGGTCCAATGTTGCTGCAGTCAGAATTTAGGCGACTTGTCGAAACGAAGTCACTCACAAAGTTTTCGCTTGTTAAGGCCCCTGCAGACGGGGACAGTAGTGGCGTCCAGTAGACCTAGCAATTAATGGCGGCCAGTAATTGTCCACCTATTGTCTACGTGTGATGGGGTTCCGGACGCTCCAATGGCCAGTGCCCACTGGCTGCCAGTAAAGACAAACTAGTTTGAGATTATTGGCCGCTCAGAGGATATTAGCGTGATCACGTGACCTAGTGGCGGCCATTATTGTCCGTGTCGAAAATGTTCTGGCCGCCAGTAGAGCATTGGACGCTGTGGGAAGCTGTTGTCGATCCGCGATTGTAGCAATAAGTTTTGGTCATAATCCAAAGAGTGAACAGTATCATAAACCAAAAACCAGCGCGAGTGCTGGAGGGTTAAAACAATAAAAATTAACCCAAAACTCTGGCCTATTATTTTAAATGGGTTTTTAACCTTATTGCAACTTACTGTACCATTCATTGATCTTACCTTAATTAAGATCCGTTTAATGTGTCTTATTGCTCTGAGGACTTTCATTGTGGAAACTGTATTCCTAATAATTTTTCTATATTCTTAAGGATCTTTAGCAAGTTCTCTTAAAATCGTTGATGAAGCTTCTAGGTTACTGCGAGATCCCGCCCAATTCTTGACCCAACAAGATCTATTACTTTTTAGTACCCCATTCAATTCTTCACTCAGACAATGGACTACTTCAACCACAACTGCTTTAATAGCGTCATCCACTGCATTTTTGTATTCCTCCTTAAATTCATCCATTTTCATTGCAGAACAGAGTTAAGATGAGTAATGCAGAACACAACTCCCGTGATGCCGCACTGGCCGCCACTAGAACAGTTTTGTTGGCAGCCAGAACAATCCCCGTGTGCATGGCAACTGTTTGCACAATACAGTGGCCGCCATTACTGGCTGCAACTACTGTCCCCGTCTGCAAGGGCCTTTATATATCCCGCCTGTTGCTGACCGTTGGTGTACACTATTTTCTAGTAACAAACAAACCTAGTAAAGACCATAACATGTCTTACGCTTTCAAGGAAACAGACCTAGTAAACTTTCAAAAATCAATATTTTTTTAAAAAAACCGTAAAAAAATTCAGAGTTTTCTTTTCATTTTCTAATACTTTTCTAATACTGATTTATGTTGCATTAGTTTTTAAAAAATATCGTAAGAACCGTTTTTAAGATATTCTGAAATAATGCATGGCTTTCATACAAAATTTGATTAATATCTCACTTTACAGACGATAAAAAAAATCTTTTTTTTCAGTTATATAAAAGACACTTTTATTAACCCTATATTTCAATTTCATTTAATTCTTAGGAAAAGCCGTTTTACGAGTGAACTACCTTAAGAAAACATGAGACACCCAAAAATAACACTGAATAAAATTATTGTTTAGCATTTTAATCTTGAATAAATTTTAGTTCAAAATATCTTGGTTCCAGCAAATAATTCGTCAACAAAAGCGACTAGGCCATAATATGCTCGACGAAGACGAAAAAGAAGCATTATGCTGCCTCGTGCCTCTACCAGAAAACAAAAACAGAGTAAACTTCCAAGTGTGTTAGAATCGATTAGATTGTTTATAAGGAAGTAATATGCGTCTTAACGCCTTCCCTGTGGGCTTATTCCAGGAAATATTTGTGTGGAATAAGCGTTTCTTGTACGATTTACTGAAAAGGAAAATGATGTTTATTTAATAAATATTTGGGTATTCGGCTTTGAACCCTTCCTAGGCTATTTCTACGTAAGGCGTCTGTTTTAAGCACAAAATACGAAAGGAAAAAGTTTTAAGTCAGAACCAGAGTTTATTAATCTTAAGGGGGTTGTGACATCCGCCATATTGAAAAACTCTTGTGACGTCAAAAAGGGCCAATTTCGGCCATGTTGGATTTTATGCCGGACAGTGGCGTAGAACTGAGGTGAAAACGAAAAACTGCTTTTATTCCTACGAACAAATTTTATATTTCAAAAATATAAATGTAATTCAATTATTTAAATTAAAAATTAAAGCGACATCACGACGATGGCGTACCTTTTCAATGGTACCTACTACATTAAATATTTTAAAAATGAGAAAGAAAATAAAATGTTGTAGGAAATACTGATGATTGCTAATTTATTATAATTATGAGTTCTTACTCTATTTTTAAACACACGATATTGAATTATTAACACCTTTGTTTTCTTTAATAATACCCATTTATATTACGAAGTTTATAAAATTTTATAAGCAAGTAAAGAAGTTTGGGGTTTTTATTATTTTTTTATCTTGGAACACTCCGCGAAGGCTGAACGTGGTAGGAGGAGTTTAT